>JAYECN010815720.1:0-98717 GCA_035222435.1 Microcambeva ribeirae
GAAGATGACCAACTCTTCATACTGTCAGCTGTACACAGAATTCAGCTGATTCATCAAAAGACATAATAAATCATGATTTATTTTCACTTGCATGTATTCTTCAGTGTCCAGGTAATAGCAGCCTTCTACTTCCAACGTGTGAACTTTATCTTACAGCATGAGTATCAGAATCAGATAAAGAACATTTTCCAAGTCCTTTACCCACCCTGTCTTGTTCCGAAAGTAAACACTGTTCTGATATGTTGTTGAAGAATGTTGAGGATGCTCCCATTTCACATTCAGTTAAGCAGGAGTAGCATTTGAGGCATTAAATAATTATTTTTAGCATAACGTCAGGAATGTCATTTACTGGAAGCCATCTCCCCGGTGGTACTCGAGAATGAACTGGACTCTGGTGAGAGCAATAGTTTGTGTAATTGTAGCCATGATCGTTTCTGAATTGCTATAGCATGTGATATATGTGTAACATCTATCCTGATTTAAGAGAAGCAGTGACTTCTATTAAATTTAAGTACTTCCTTTCCTGTCTTTCAGATGAGGATAGGGTCAGAACAGGCTACCTAATATGTGTGTGTGGGTATGTGTGTGTGGGGGGGTATTTTCTGAATTAATTCCCAACTCTCTTTATAGGCTGGTAATAATCTGACCTTAAAGCAAAGTGACCTATCAGATTGATTACTAAACACAATCCTCACTCTACTACTTAGGTAATTAACACCATACTTAATTTCTATTGTTGTTTTTGTTTAATCTGTAGCTGACTAATAATACAGAAATGAAAGAGTACTGTTTCTCCATTTTAAGTATACCTATATGAAATATCTGTGATACAGATTTTAATAAAAATCTGTAAGAAAATTTGACACTTAGTATTTCAATTTCTTTTTAGCCCCTTTCAGGGGCTTCATGCTTCAAATGAGAAGTTTTCTGAACTTTAATTTGCTAGGACAACATAAATAAATGCTTGAAATTAGAATCCTAAGAAGAATTCAGATGGGAGCATGGGGAAATGCCAAATAACCCTAAAGGAAGAGCATTCTTGTTAGCAATATAAGAGCTCAAATATCCTGGGAGATAAAAGGACTGTAAAAATGGGAGACTGAATTATTAATTACCAATTATTTGCAGAAAGAGAACACAAGCCTACAAAACAAATTCTTTTCAGCAGTCTTTAGCCTTTTAAATGCAAGGATAAGTTTTGGAAATAACGCAAGCTAATACCTCAAATAAAAATAAAACAAAATACAAATATCAGCTCCTCTATGAACACGTCTTTAGAACATGGTTGTCTGTTCCCAAACAATCGTACGGGCTCAGACTGTGTGTTAATAAAATTTAGAAAAAGGTCAAGATTGCATTTTTGTAATATTTTCCAAATCTCTGAGTGTTTAAAATAATCCCTTCTATGGTCAGATATATCAGTTCAAACCAAACTTTATTAAAGTTTTGACATGCCTTAATATGAGCTTACTCAAAATATACAGATATTTTAAAAACTAATAAGCTGTGAGGAACATAGATGTTACTTTAAAAGCTAAAATTAGGCAAATGACACTGCAGCGGGCAGGGTCCACCTCCAGCCCGTTCGCTAGGCGATTTCCGAGCAAACAGCACCGAGTCTCACTGCAGGGACTCAGACTTGGGACGTAAGCAAAGGCAAACGGCTCCCGAGAGGCTGCCAGCCCTCTGAACGCTCCTAATGTCAACAACTTGCAGTTATTAGTTGAGAGGGTTGTTTCTTTCTCTCTAAGTAGATAGTTCTTGAAAGCTAGGTGTGAATATCCTGGCAGATAACATGGAACGGAAAACAAAGCAGCACAGAGGAACTATCTGCACATGGTCAGCACGCTCCTTCCTTCCTTCCTCCTGAGATCCTTTCCGTGGCTTTCGTCGCCCTCACGCTGCCCTGTTCTCGGGGCACTGCTGCCCTACGTGCCCCGCGAGCTCGGGACAGGGCTGTGGCAGCACAGCCAAAACGTGCCCTGCTGGGGCCAGTGCAGCTGACACAAGGGCTCTCCCTCAGGGCTTCACTGCTTTGGGCTTTTTATTCCTTCCCACGCAGCTTTTGGGTCCAAAGCAAACAAGAGCACCGAGACAGACGACGCCGGCTGCGTGTGAAGGAGGTTCTGCCCATGGCTCGTCCCAGCATCAGGAGCGCGGGCAGGTCTGCAGCCCCCTGCAAGCAGCAGACCGACGCGCTGGGATGGCACTGAACAGATGGGGAACAAGAAAAACAAGGAAAACCTAATCACCATCTGGCCTAAGCCCTGTTGTATGCGCTCAACTTGCCCGTTTTCCTCACTCCCAAACACCCTGCTTGCCATGTGCAGAATCAAGGTTTATTATCAATGGGTTCAGGAAAAAATCCCAGCCCCTTGGGGTTAGCTGGGAGTCAGCAGAACTGGGGAACAGCAGAGATTTGTCCAGGCTGCTCTACAGTTCTGCTTGAACACTTGGGTCTCCACCAGTTTTGTTTTCTGTCCCCTCCTCTAAAACAGGGCTAATCTTAAACATATGTGGGGACATATCTAAGACGCACTTTAGTGAGTTTTGAAGCACAGAAGGCAAGGTATTCCAGAACAAAGTGCTGTTGAAGGCCTTTAACCACTAAAACCATCCAGTATTAACTCAATAATAAATATCCGGTCATTCTTGAGAAAGTAAGATTGCCATAGTTTTAAAAATAGAATGTGTCACAAGTAGTCAAGGAGAAAAATAAAAGTTGGGCTGAATTTCGGAAAAATGGTACCCCTCTTTCCAGCAGGACACAGCCATACTTTCGAGATATCCCAAGCCATTAGGTATTTATAGCTTTAATTTCACAGAGAGACAAGAGAAAGCAAAAAACAAACAAACAAAAAAAATAGGGGGGGGTTCTGAATTTCAAATTAATACTATAGTTACTTTATCGTGATAGGCAGGTGACATTTCTTGTAATTTTATTTTAGCTCAATTTCTTTTTGGTGGTTGTGCAACTGTCCAGAGACACTAAAAGCAACAGAGACAAGGCAGGAAAGATGGTGCAGGTGGCAGAATCGAGGATATAAAACAAATGCCCCCAAACATGTCTGATGAGTTTCATAGTTAAACATAAATGAAAAATAAAGGTGCATAAAACAGGGTATCACCAGCTTCTTCACTAATCCCTGCCTCAGAGGCACAGAGCAACATGCATAAATGCATGCATCTGCTAATCATATATTAAAACAACTCCTTTGACACTGTGCTTGGTTTACCATCACATCAGTCATTACTGGTTTGACAGAATTTTTCTCCCTCAGAGTAAAATAAGACTGCATTAGACATCTGAAATAAACTACTGGGTAAAACTGTTCAGAAGTGCTAATATACTCATTACTACTATTGTCAATTGTAAACATAACTTGAGAACAATATCCCTAAACTCTCTTCCTGAAGATTGACATTCTTGTTTAAAAATGTGGGCAAAAGCTGTAATGTCAACTACTACAAGGAAAGCGTTCCAAGCCAGCAGTCTCTAAATCTTCCCGGTGGATACATTTTGAGTTCTTCAACTATTCATATTGTACCAGGCAATTTCTGAAGTATAGACATCTCAATTTTTGTATTCATCCACACAGTTGGCTTGACACAGTATTCCAAATGGGATGAAAATAAAAGAGTTGGTATGTAACCTATTTGTCCAGCTCAGAGACAAAAAGAGAGCCAGTCTGCCAGTCATGAGTGCTGGTATGGCATGCTGGCGTACACAGCCCATTTTGAACACTTATTAGACATGTCATAATAAACAGCAAGCTTTATAGCATGCTGAGACTTTCAATTTATTCAGACTTTTCTGGACCAACTGGAGACACAAGAATCAGGGGACTTTCTCTAAATTCCTAATGTTAAGATGCAATTCAGTGTTGTATGGGCAGGGAGAAAATGGAGCTCTTAGCTTCCTCAGCCTGTATTACAGAGTAAACATCCTCGTGGCTGTTCTTTATCCTGACCTCAGAGCTGCTAGGACTTACTTCAGCTAAGGTGGGAAGGGACACATGGCGTCTGAAAGGAAAACATCTCTGCCCTCTTGCTAAGCCAGGTATACAATGGAATGCGCGCCTGTCGGCAGCACACTCCAGCCTCCCCCTGCAAAGGCGAGAATATGATCATCCTGCAAAATCACTAAGACACTGATGACTAGGCAATCCTTTGGGGAGAAAAAATGAACAAGATGAGTGGAGAGGAATGCAGCAACTGAAGAGGAGGGAGCCAATGACAAAAAACCCCACAGATTCTGAAGGTGAAGGTGGGATGTCTGACACTGAGACAGATTTCACTAGTGTGATGAAGAACATACCACAGGGTTAAATCAAAAAGGGAGGGTGGCAGCATTTTGATAACACTATAGAAAAACAGTGGGTGTTTTGGAATAGCTGAAATGGAAATGGTCAGGATAGCACAAGCAAGACTATTTTTTATTCTGAGTATGAAGATGGATTTTGGCAATCAGGCTGGAAAGGAAGGCACAGTGTGGAATATACACTAAGGACACTACAATGCTGGTGTCTACCTGCATGGAGCAGGGAAGAAAGAAGCGTCAATGATGGCACCAGCATCCAGGCTGCAGTATAGAGGGGTCATTTACTGTGAGGATGGCAGGGCTCCCACAGCAGCTCTGCATGTCCCCTTGCTGCCAACAAGCCGAGCCAGGGACACGGGAACAAAAGGCCTTGGAAAGTGAAAGGGCTTATTCTAGATGAGAGGGTGTGATGGATGTGCTCCTTCCCCAGCTCAACCTGACTTCTCACACATATTGAGGTGTTAGCTACCACATTACCTGATCCTGGTAGATGTCTCCCTGATTTCTTCCCCCACTCAGACATCAATAACAGTCCTGATGGCTGCATCCTGACAGGAAGGTAAGGCTAACTGGGAGTACACCAGTCAACAGTCATTTCTGAATTGAAAGAATGACTAAGTCAAACATCTTATCCTATAAATACGGGGACCGCATTGCGCTCTCCTTGCACAGCAGCGGGCCGCAGCCCAGGATCTCCCCTTGAGCAGGGGCCTCCCGAGGATACTCCTCGGGGTTAAGGGATCCTTGCCACTACAGATTTGTAGTAAGTGACTATAGCACGCACTCTTCCTGAGCTTGTAAACTTTACTTTGTAACTGTGCACAAATCCCTTAGTCATAAACCATTAACCAGGTCTGGGACTAGGACTGGATCCAGCTGCACCCAGACTCCTCTGAGAAGGAGTTTGGAAAGCAAGGGGGTCCAATCTGAACCTCATGACCCAACAGAAGAGGGTCCTTGGTAATTCCGTGCATTATCTTGAACCTCCAAGCAGTAACTAGTAAGTGACCTTGCCACAGAATCTCATGAAACCACTGTCATTATCAATAAAACCTATTACTATTTCTTTCCCATGAGTGAAGTGCATTGTGTCACTCACCCCCCCCCCCACTCGTTCTACAACAGAGGGTGAAGGGCCTGAGTTGGCAGCGAGTTGGTCTGGAAGTCATCAGATGCAACTGATTTCACCCTAATAACTGACAAGGGGATCCTAGCTGAGATGGAAAGAAAGCATGCGGGCTCTGCAATGCCTAACCAGGGCTGCCGTTACCCACCCCGGCCTCCCACAGCTGGGTACCAAGTGGTGCCCGGGCAAGGAGACAGGCTCAGCAAGCACAGCACCCATCAAAAGCAAGAGCAGCGTCACACGCAGTGCGCAGCAGACCCGGCAGAAAGCAAAGGCAACATTTTTATGTGTCTAAACCAGCTCTGCTCCATGTATCGCCGTTACGCATTTACAACATCGTAATTACCACTACACAGATTAAAAGACTAAGCTCAGCAGGCTTTTCCCATGAAAAAAGCTGGTCAGCTAGTTCAGATCTCTTTTCTTCCTGTCACATACCTAACTAAATGCTCCAGACTGCTTAATGTGATAAAAATGTCTAGACTGTATTTTGACTGAAAGCTTAAAGCAGAGAGTTTTTTGCCCTTGGCAAGCAATCCCCATCTTTGCTCCTTTCCTGGTGAGCAGCAGCACATGATTTGCATGCTGTACTACCGCAGTCCATACTTCCTGCAAACTGTGCATGCATTTCTGGTGTCTTCATAAATTTCTCAGATTTTCCAGACAAGCCTAGGGAAGCCCCAGGATTATACACACAGTATATATATATAACTCTGCATAGCATTTCTTCAGAAGGAAAATCCTGGAGCTAGTCAAAGTGCAACCAAAGCTAAGGAAAGGAAGATGAAATAGTACCCTTTGCAGCCCAGTGAACAAGAAAAACAGAGATATAACAGGGAAATCTCTGCTGGAGTTGATAAAGAACAAGATGCTTTGCTAAAATAGATGGCAGAAGCAGAGATTAGGCAAGAAATCCCTGCAGGCATGCTTTAAAAAAAAAAAAAGTGTTACCGAACATGAATCAGCTCATTCAACGTATCATGGTCCTTAGCTGCCCTCATTCTTCAGCAACTGCAGCTTTTGGTACAACAAAACTTCTGACATAATTCTGACATAACGATCACGATTGTTAGAGGCAAGTACAAAATACAAATTAACAAGCAATCTTGGTCAGCAACACGACCCAGCTCAGCTTGCACACACTGCAAATCAGCCGTGGGGCACAGCTCGGGAGCAGGTGCCTCTGGCTTTTATCAGCATATGCAACGTGTGTGTTGGAAATCAAGCTGCATACCATGGAAAACGCCTGCTTAGAAACCCTACCCCTGGATGCCACTCATTGTAGCTGATTCTCACAGGAAATACAACCCTTGCCAAAGGAACAGACAGACGATGTGGTGTGACAGAAACACCACTTTGGCACAGGCACAACTGGCTTGTCATGCAGTGTATAAAAGTCGCTCTTCCCATCTTCCAGTGCCCCATTCTTTCCCAGATTCTATTTAAAATGCTCTTCATCCTCATCCAGACTCTTAACTAGCTCTTCTTTGGGATCAGGTCATGAAGTGCACTGCCAGTCACAGGAACAAAAGAAGAGCCAAGCTCCTCTGGGACTACTGACTACTCCACAGCAAAAGAACTACGGGTTTGGGACTATCCGAGGGGAGGTTATTTCAAGGGAAGCAAACCGCAGCCTTCCCACACTGCACCCTGTGAGCAGAGGGACCTGCGCAGTGCATGTACCAGCTCATCACTGAGCACTTGTGATTTCCACCTTCTCTGCGATTTTTGCTGAGCAAGTCATAACACTCCCTTCTGTTAGAAGGGAGAAGTTTTCCAGCACTACCAGAGAAGTTGGATTTTTTAAGTGATCGGATACCACACAGAACAGACAGAGCAAGCTGCTAATGTCACTTTTGTGAAACAGCTGTGCATAGCAGTTGAATGATTTGATCTGGAAGGTTGTATATTGATTCTAAAACCAATCAAAAAATAAAAAAACACCCTACTAATAGAGTATTCTGGTCAATAAATCTTTCTCCCTCTGACACTGCACTCCTGCAGCCTTTGTGCCAGCACAGCTCCCGTCCATATTACAGGGTGCTTTGCACAGTCCAGGCACTCCAAAATTAAATCCCTGCTTTGCTCCACCAACACATAGTTGCCCAGGGCATCTGTGTGATGTGCGCACACGCACAAGGAGCAGGGAGGAGGCCCAGCTGATGTTCCGGGGAAAGCCCCATGCCACGCTGAGGAACACTTGGAAAGTGGCCGGCACCTTCCTTCTGCAGACCAGCTGGTCCCAGAGGCAGCACCCGGTCTGCTCTTTCCACGATACCAGCGTGTTGGGGAGGGCTTTTTGGATAGGAGACAAAAGAATGGAGCCACCACTGCTTCTCCCAACACAGGAGTGGCTGACACTAAAGCAGAAAGACTAGATTTTACAGCAATGGCTTTCCTTTCCCAAGTTGCATTTCCATTGTTTTCTCCAAAATTATGGTAGCATGGACTAGTTAACACTGTTCACTGCAACAGTCCAACTGACACACAGAAACACCTGCACATAGTAACGTTGGAAAGTCACTGCACTCACTTCAGAGCTTTGTTTCCTCCGGCTATCCCTGGTCGAATGCATTAAGGGAACAGATACCTATTAGCTTTGTAAATACCCAGAGCAGTGGACATTAACCCCAAGCCACTTGTTACCGGCATCTGCTGGAGACAACCACCAAGCAGGGCTGAAGAGGGTACCCTAATGGCAGGGCCTCCACTGAAGTGCCAATGCAGCTGCTTTTGGGGCGATCCAGAGCACAGCGAGCTCTCCTGGAGCCCTCAGCTGCCACAAAGGAGCAGATCTGACTCCCTCCCACCAAAAAGAGTGGTCCCCTCTTTTCCTTCCTTTTGGTTTCCAGCCATCCAAACCCAGCCCCTGCCTGGCTGATCCTGGCTTAGCCTAGTCATCTCGCCTCAGTTTGCACAGGGAAAGCTCTTCACTTGTTCTGATTTTCTGCTAGCTCAGGGAGCTCTATCCATGCAACAGAAGAGTCAAATCACTGCCAGAACCAGCGCAGCAAGGGCCTGCGAGAAGCAGAACCACCTAGTGTTTTTTTTTTTTTTTTTTTTTTGGCAGCAAAATGTGATATTGGGTCAGTCTGATTTCACCTGACTGCTTCCTTATATTCAGTGGCCGAAAATATCAACTGGATAATTTCTTTCTCTCCCTAACACCAGGTTTATGCATACTCCTTATGGAATCTTCTTAATCACTGCTTATACAATGATATATGCATATATATATATTTTAATTACATATTTTAAATTATATATTTAATTTGTATACACACATATATAAAAAACAAAACAAGAGCACCCCAAAACTCCAATACCATATATATTGCAGTTACCTACAATATTCTTATTTTTCTTACTATGGTGTATAAAACTACTGAAAGTATCTGAAAGTAGAAAAAAGGAAAAGGAAGAAACTCAGAGACAAAGAAAAGAGAAGAGAGTGAGGATGGTAGGGTAAATGAGGGAAGTAATGAACCTTCTTTTATGGGCTACAAACTAACATAAGCAAGCTAATTCAGTGATGCAAAATTCAGATAAGATCAGTATACTTAATGATGTTTATAAAATATTCCTGAGAACCATGCGCTACATCTTTAAAATTTAAATGAAAGTTGAATAAGCAAAGCAAAAAATCATGAAAATGAAAACATCTTTTTTTTCCCTCCACACTGGAATTAAACAATATATCCCTTTTCTGCTGAACCATGACTACGGGTGATTCTGGGAGAAATTACGGATTAATGCGGTGGACCTCGACATCCCAACCAAGTCTCTGCCCACTTTTTGGCCAGACATGAAAATCTTCTGGCATGAATTAACTGAAGTTTCCAAGTAAAACGAGGTGGCCCCTTGGTGGCAAGACAGGTATTGCTGACAGGCACGTGGGTACGTACCGTGCGGGAAGAGGAGTCAGCACGGCCCCCACAGGTTTCACCGCGTGTTCGGCGAGCATGTTCAGGCCGTGCAGCGTAACCTGCGCTGAGGCAGCCGGCTCTCAGCTCGCCGCGTTTGGCCATGCGACCACAGCCCAACTGGCTAATTCTGTCTGCTCCTTAGGCTGCCAGGGCTCCGTGCTACTAGAGCCAGGCAGCTTCCAGCTCAGTCGGTGCTCCCCAGGGATCTCGGGGGGTTCTCCACCCTACTGTATGCAGGGCAAACACACGTCGGCTGCCACGCGGCAGTGCGAGTGGTACGGCATGGGGTACGGACTGTCACTTGAGGGAGGCTGGCGCAAGGTCTTAAATACCACAAGGCAATCTCCGAGGCAATCAAAGCTGATTTCACACTGCAGTAACATTCTTAAAGACTCTTCACTAACACTTGTCTGTCTTCATAATAACAGCCTGCAGTCACAGAATCCTCCATAAATTTTTCCATACTAGTCATGTTGCCATAATATTAATTTTCCCAATGCATAAATGGTGCCTGCTCCAATGCAACAAACACATTAAATCAGTGCAAACCCAGGTCTTGGTGACAGACTTCTATCTTTAAGCATGAGCCTATCCAGGTGGGGGCACTGCAAGGTAGTATTACTTCAGCAAAGCATGGGAGAAACCAGAACCCCCAGTTTTTATTCAGTTCTTTACATTTGAAGGCTTACTTCAGTAAAACCACTGGTCAAGGATTAGGTTGAAAGTAGAGCCCAGGGAACCAAAGCAGAGCAAACTGCAAAGGTTTGCATTCTCCCTGATGTTTCAGGGCTCTACAGAACTCACCTAACACTTCTTAGGGATGAACAAGGGCATCCTGTAAGGCAAGCCATGTTCCAGCATAACCAACCCACTAGCTAGACCCAAGCAATCCATCTCAAAAACATCTTGAATGTTTTTCTTGAATCTTGAATGACCTGAAAAATTAGGTCAACCCTGATTTCTTCTTATTCTCTACAAGACATAAGCAAACAACTAAGTCAACGCACAAAGGTGAAATGAAGCTTTTGGGTCAGCTTCAGCGATGAGGCCAATGCCTCCGCTCTAACCAAGGTAATGGAGAAGAGGAAGTGACAAGGCTTGGGACACCCAGGAGGCGCAAAGATGCAGCCACAATCACACTCCCAGTTCTGCTGGCATGGGATCAGTCAGCATCATCCTGTGTGACACCTGCACTTTCATCACAAGTTTTACAATATTTTCTGCTTTCCCCATCACCTCCAGCAGTATGTGCTTAAGCAATAATCTCAGCATCCATCTTTCACATGACTACAGAGAAAACACAGAAATCTGATCTGAAATAATGTTAAAAACAGGGACAAATAAAAGCAAATACATCCAAATGCCATGCACATACACACAAATATTAGCTACTCCTTTGGGACACTTCTTGAGCAGTTAGTTTGCAGGGTTTTATACTGCTCTGGCTGCACACAGAGCTTAAAGTTATAACAATAACAGGGATTTCTCGTCAGTATAATATACTGAGGCATCTTGCACATCTTCAGGGAGACAAGCCATCTGAAGCTTTAGAAATCTTCTGATAGAGGAGGAGGAAAGGTTTTGCTTGCCAAACATCTGGACAATTTCACTGGGGACCAGTGCAGAGGGAATCTCACAGAAGACAGCTTAGAGGTTAAATAAAATGAGTATAGGCGTAACAGTGAAAGAGAAATGCTGGAATCAGACTGATAACCTGGGAATTCTCCAAATGAGAAGTAGCCAATATCATTTGTTTTAGCCATGAAAATTTTGCCAAGTTCGTCATGCCATTTATAAAGTTTTTATATGCTCTCCATGTAACTTTGTTCATTAAGCATTAGCTTCAATAGAATTCTGATGGTAAAACGAGGGACAGAAAACATGGCTATAATAGGCCAAAGAAAAAGCCAGTGAACATTTGCCATGATGAAAACCCAGATGATCTGGTTTCACATCTGATTTTCCTCCCAGGGCATTCCCATCTGTTTAACAAAAAGAAATTTATGCCTTGCCAGCAAATCTTATTAAAAGTGTATTGTCTGTTTTGTATAGGCTGAATTCACTAGAACATTACATTACAATGCACAGAAACCAGAGATTCAAGTCATGCTAAACACAATCACATGGACTATCTTCTTGCACATCTAGATGTCTGCTTTCCTAGTAGAAAGCACGTAAAGTTCAACTTACTCTTCAGTTTCCAGATTACAAGGTAAACATATGTTGCACGTAACCAAAAACCTGAAGAACTGTCAAAAACTAATGGAATGAACTCACAGGAAGAGCATCCAGAAAAACGGTTTCTGTGTGTTGTGGATATCAGTAGAAAATTGACTAAAAATAGTTTACAGCTAGATTACAGCTTTGGACCTAGAATACATTCACCCCATTTTAACATCAAAGAATCTATCTATTACTTTTGTCAGCAACAAAACAGTTGCATCTATTGATTACCTTGCTTCCTCGTATCATACAAAACAAAAAAGTTTCAAGATTGAAAAATGCAGTTTAGTTAAAACGCACTAAGAAATATTATTTTATGATAAAAATATTATTAGATATTATTAAAACCCAAATCTTTAATATCTTCATTTTTTTTCTAGTAGTATGAAGAAAACCGGTAAAGCTAATTTTTGTTTCAGTTCCTATCCTCATGTAACAAAACATGCATATGCTTTATAGCAATACACAGAAGTTCTGAATTAAAAGACTGATACATTATTTATTGAAAACTATTGAAACGGAGTTCCAATGAATAGAAAAGAACAAAATAAATGTAAAGATGGAAAAAAGACAAACAAGAAGAGTAAAAAATATCAGACAATATCAGACAATGCTAATAATTTCCAGGAGACTTCCTTCACCTGAATCATATCATAAATATTTCCATCCTTTTTTTTTTCCCATACATTGTCCATACTATGGCAATGCTATATGCATTTATATGCTAACATATATATAATCAGCTTCTTGAAGGCAAAACTTGCAGCAGGAAGAATCAAATGCCGTTTTAACTTAGAAAACACCATTTCAGATTTTTATCTTAACTATCACCATATTTTGATAGATGAAGAGATATAGTAGAAAAAAAAGTCTCCTTCAATCTCCTCAGGATTTACAACTGAAATTCTGGTGCAGTCATAAACTATAGACCACAGTGCACTACAGATGGTCGCAAAGCTAGAAAAGCACAACCCTCTCGCAGACAAGAAAAATGATTTAGGGAAGTTATTTTATTTATCATCAGTCAGATGCTGAATTATATATACATATATATATATATCTTATACAGCATGTAAAATCTAACTTCAAACTACCTAATACAACTTTGCAGCTGCTGCACTGGGGTGGCTCAATTTAAGGTCACATACAACCTGCTAGACCTGGGACAAGTTTGTCCTTTTACATGTAAACAATTAGTTGACCTGCAGCCTTAAATCTTCTCGAGTACATCTGTAGAGAAGCACAGGGATTCAGTAACACAACACATTTAGTGAGACGGCCAAAATTACCTCTGAGATTCAGCTAACTTTCACCCTTCCATAAACTCTGATGAGCCACTCATTACCTGCATTACTAGAGGTTCAAAAACTGTTTCACACCTGGCCCAAGTAATGCCTGAAATCAAAACCACATCAAAACAGAGCCAGGACCCTGAAAGTCAGGTTCCCCTGAAGGTACCATTTCCTTCCACAGGCAGAACTTCCACTGGGATTCCCAGTCCATTGCTCTAATCATCACAACTGCTTGATAATAATTTTCCTTTTATTTGTAATATTTATAAGGTCAACTTTCCATGGTACACTGCCATAGTACCTATCAAATTCTTCCTAACGCAGCCTAGAAGCTCTTTCCAGGTCTAAAGAATACATTTTTGTCTCTTGCCATCGTGTGATTTATCCCAATCTGTTTTGAAAACTATCCCAGCAGAAATATCTAGCAAGTTAACCCTGTTGTGCAAGTTCAAGATTAAATAACCATCTGCTTCTGCTTCATTTTAGTATTCAGGTAGTAAAACTACCATTTCTAATAGATCATTCAAAGTAAAATTCATGTCTGTTATTTTGGATTTGCAATATTTTCAAATTAATTTGTGGGTTTCTCATTCTTGTTCCATTTCTTCCTGAAAGGTTTGGATCCAAAAACATTTTCATGAAATACCTTCCAAAATGTTCATCTGAATGCAGCAAAAGAATCCAATTCTTCTTACTCATAGTAAAAAATTAACCTTTGCTTAGCTTTGAAATCTTCTCCATATTAACAAACCTCCATTAGATACTCAGACTGTTTCATCAGAAACTCCCACCGTAAGGACCACAGACTTACTGGTATCACAAAATACCCTTCAAAAAATAAAGCTGCATTGATGAGATAAAAGATAGTGTTCTGTTTGCCTGTGAACACAGGCAACCTGCAATCATTTAGTAGACCAGTCATAGCATGGAAATAGGACTTCAGTTCTAATTTTACAGGCAGCAAGTCTCCCTTTCCTATTTGTAGTGATCCCTTAACATAGGAGGAACAACATGGTTAGACTGACAGACTTAAAAGGACAGATTAAAATTAACTTTAAAATGTTATCAAGTACAGTGGCATAATCGAAGTGGAGGTCACAGTCATGCAACATTTGACCAGTGGTGACCTACAATTATGAAGAACACACACTAGCTTCATTTTCCTCAGCATAAGCTTTTGCTGTCCTCTACATGCTTTGAGAACTTAGCAAGTGTAGCTTTCACTACTAGATAAAATCTCAGCTTTTGGGTAGCTTTACTCCAATTATTTGTCCCTATAAAATGAGTAGGCTTTTCTAAATCCTACATTTAATGCCTAAAAGGCTCAAAGCAATCAAAAAGATTTATCTTCTGATATGCTGCCAACAATGTTCCAAATGGCCTCCTTCTTAATAGCCTTTTTATTTTTTTTCATAACTTGTTTTATTCAACTTACAGAAATGGCTTTTAACTACCCAATGATTTTGTGAGATAACTATATGATATTTTTAAGTGAAAAGCAATGGTTTCAAAAGGATTTAGAATATTGCAAGTCCTGAGCAAAGGGATACAAACCTTATTATGATTTAATGTGTAAATCATATTTATTACTATCAAGTCAATAAATATCTAATTTCAGGCATTTTACTGATCCTTGAATGCAGACATAACAGTCTCTGCATATTTTGTTAAATAATGTCATTAGCTTCATTAAAATATTTTTAGAAATGTACCTTTTAAGATTGAGAACAGCAAATTCTATGGAACCAAACAAATGCAACTCACATCTTTTGAATGTGTCCTTGGAAGAAAATGGTATCAGAGAGCACCGTCCCTCTAAAAAAAACCAAATTCACCAAGTCCTAAGACTGGAGGAGACTCAAAAGTCATCTACTCCATTATCGCACCCAGGAAGGGTCAAGCCCATTTTACTGACAGACATGAGCTCAACCTGTGCATGAAGATCTTCAGCACTGGAGTTACCTACAGGTCTGCAGACAACCTACTGATGTTCTTCACTACTCCGTACCCTTCAAATCTTTTTCCTAATTTAAATATTTTTTTACTTCAGCAATGTCAATATTTCTTGTTCTACCATCATGGAAAACAGATTTTTCCTTCTCTCTTCACAGAAACAATTTCCAAATGGTCATGCTCAGAGACTAATATGGTCAGAAGTTGCTCAGTTGATAAAATGATATAATGTTAGGGTCAATTACTCAGAGAAGCAGCAGGCAAGATGCTCATCCTATGTAGCCTGCTACCATGTTCAAAACAGGTAGCTTCTTCACTTACCTCATAGCTTCACTGCCATTTTAAGGAAAATAAACATTAAAATTTATAAAGACAATTTTAAAAATCAGTTGGAAACTTGGAAGAACCTTACAGAAAGCAGGAAAACACAGCAGTAAAGACAAAGTGTCAAAGTTCGTTTAAGTACCTGGGGTAAAACGTTGAGTTTTCACATCTGCACACGTGTTCTAGAGCACTGGCATCGTATCAGAGTATCATGCAAAAGCGAGTCATCCTTTGGCGCTCCCAGACACAGCCTAGACCTTCAAAATCAAATCCCAGAGTAAAACAGACACCTGGACCAGCGTGGCAACCTTTGAGCTACCTTGCAGCAAAAATAGAGAGGGAGATGCCCAACTGGACATGGTCTGTTTGAGCTTGCAAAGGTACAACAAGTGTCTCTTGCACAAAATAACAAACGCGATGCCTCAAAGAGGTCTCAGGCAGGACAATACTGGGAACACCTGTACTGATGGAGAAAGAGCAGTCATCACTCGGTCTTCCAAGCCCTGTGTTTGCAACAAACAGTAAAAAAGGACATCAGTAAAATAAGCATAAAGCTGACATCCAGAGGATTGGTGTTGGTTTGCAGCTTTGGCCATTGAAGAAAAGGACAGTTAAGAGGCAAAGGTCAGGAAAGGGAAATCTTAAGAGAACAAAAAACAGGGTGGAACAGAACCTAAGGATATTAATTAATGACTCAATAATGTCTATTTTTAGTGGTTGATCCTTTCTGCTTTAAATGATCCACACTTTTGAATGACGAATTTGAAGAACTTTAAAGGCAACCAATTTTTTATGCTTCCATCTCAGCTAAACCATCTCTAACCTCTTCCATCTCTAACTAAAGACACTGCTCTTTGGTGTTGCACTTCACAGGGTTCACGCTGCAGATTTGTAAGAGCAAAAAGAGGAAATGAACATAGTTGCTTACCAAGTATTTATTGCTCCTCAAAAGATACCTTCCCTCAGCAATTTCAGAGCATGCACAAGTATTCTCACTTAAAGGGGGAGGATGTTAAAAGACCAAGGTAGCACTAAAAAAAAAAAAAAAAAAAAGCTGTAACAAGTGCTTCTAACTGATGATTGAATGCAATTAAAAAGCCAATTAACAATCAGAATTTCAAGACTTTACTATTTCTAGTCTCAACAAGCCCAGATCACTCAATCTTTCCTTTTAAGTCATTCCCTAATCAATCTCATCTCCCTCCTTTGGAGCACATCCCCAAGGACGATACTTGCTTTGAAGACCTGTGTCCAACACCAGATACTCTGCCAAAACAAATCCTTCCTGGACTCTTGTAACTGTACACAAGGAGCAAGCTCACAAATTCCAGTAACTACCAGTTATCCAGAAGTTGGGGGAGGAGGAGGGGGGAGAAGGGAAGCATGGAAGGGAGAGGATGTAATAAAAAACAACAGACATAGTTGCTAGCTTTAATACTGGACTTGCATTAGTCTCAGTTTCTTGAAGAAGCCTAGAGAAGCTACATTCCCTTCAGGCCCTTTGAAAATCCAGCAGTAGACATTAATTTAGAATTCTGGAAAATTAACAGTACTTCAAATGATTTTTTTTTTTTCTGAAATACAAGATGTAATTAAAAATACTGATTTCCAGTACGACCTATAATCCAGAATTCAGTGCATACCGGCTGTGTCAGAATTGACAAAATGTGCTCACTGTGACAACATACCAACCAGCACATGCTGGACCAATGCACAGAAGGCATCTTTAAAAGCTAGTATCTCCATTTCTGCAACTTAATCAAGAATACTTTGCTTAAAAAACAAGCTGTTACAAATTTGACAATAAACTGCTGAATGTTTACGTTATTTAAATGATTCCCAGTTTACACAATTCTGAAATACTTTTCCTTTTTATATTTAGTCTGCTTTGAAATTAATTATATTCACACATACACATATATATACACTTCATATATTCATATATAATATATTTCAAACAGAATTCTTCATGAACTGCAAAATACACTTACAGTTAGCTTGGAGCCAGACTGCTGCACTGAGCTGTTTAAAATATAAAACACAGAGCCAAAGCACTTTTCCATCCTGGTCCTTATTACCATGCTTAGGTTACTGAAATAAATTATAGTATTTGGACGAGGTTTACCACCTAAAATTTTCAATCCAGCCTGGATTAAGGAAATGCAAAGAACTAAGGAAGGATAGGAGCACATTAGCCTCTCCAGACAGACCTACACACAGGCTACCAGCACAGACAGATGCGACCGGCAAGGCCCAACTCTGACCCAAATGCTATGACTTGATAATAGCTATAAAAGGGCAACTGCACACATTAAATCTCACTTAGTAACTACTTGTATGCATTACTTTCTTTTTTAAGCTGTTTCTGGTATTTATGAGACTGATACTGCTGATAATTCTCTGAAGATTTATACAGCGGTCTTTGAAACACTCCGATAAAATAGAAGACAGGCAACCAGTGACAGTTATCTACAATTTTCTCTTGATTGTCACAGCCAAATACAAACCAAACACTACTCCTGCTGCTTTAGGCTTCAAGCATAAGGCTTTTCTTGTGGGTTTTGTTTGTTTTTGTTGTTTTTAACCAGTACCTAGAGAGCCAAAGAACGTGGCTAGAGTTAAGGTGACCTTCAAGGACGTCGGTTTGCTTCAGTTCATACAGCTAGCTGGTTGACAGTCGCCAGTGCTTTACACCTACATTTAGATTTACTTGGTAGCTCTTGTGAAATTTATGAGTTAAACTATTCAAAAGTTTTCCTAGGATTAAGAATGAACTATTGAGCAAAACCAGAACCCCCTTGACCAAATTCCTTTTCCTGTTAGCTTAACCTGGCCACATCCCAAAACTTCTTGTGATTTAAATAACTTACATTCAACCATTGAGAATGTTCCTCTACCTTACAAACTCTTTTTATGAATTTCAATGGGAAATTAAAGTGCACTTCTACTGTCTCTGACAGTGGCACGTATTTCAGAGTGATCTCAACGTAAAACTGAAAATCAGAGGGAAAGGTAATCACGCTCATTTGCTAACAGGACAGAGAATTCTACATAGTAAGATTTTTAAAAGTGCAGTGACTGTGCAAAAATTAAGATTCATATGATCAGTTTAATTACTCTCTCCAGAGAATATCACTTGCCTACTCAGTGCCAGCGACACTCCCTGACTCACAGTTTTAACACTTAGGTAAGGTGATCTCTCTATTTCTGAGATGAGGAAAGCCCATATTACGGACCGTAAAATAACATGATGCAGGGAAGGTGACAAATCTAGGTTTACTAAACCCTGAATTAAGCCAAACACCATTTAACTTGAACTCCTCCTGGAACACTGCCAGCTTACTAGTATCAAGGGATACTTTACAGCAACATATTCCACATGCAAAAGAGCCAAGAGAATATGTTAAAGAAATTAAATCATTCTGTTCCACTGCCGAGCACCCGTGGAAGGGTGAGGCTGGTAATTAGCTCATTTGCATGGGCTCTGTGCAGAGCTGTCCTTAAAACAATTCCATCAATGAGACCTTTAAGGGCAAGGCTGCCAGCCTGTGCGGCTGGCTAGCTTGCATGTCTTGTCATCCCTCTAACTGAGGGTAGAGGAGCCATTTTTAGCTTTGCAAGGAAGAACGGGCGGGTAGGACTTCTGAAAATAGCTACATCTGCAGATTCACAGTTAAATGGGTAATTTCCTCACAAAGAGTCTAATCAGATTCCCATTTAAGTGAACTGCAAAACTCAAATCAAGAGATGCAATGAATCCTACCCTCATTTTAAATACCATTTAGGAAAACAGTCATTGTTATTGGCTGTATCCAACTATCGGCATGTTCCAGACCAGGAAAAGCACGAGGGCAGTCCAAGCTAGACTCAGGAGATCATCTGTTTTAGTTGCTGTTAACAACCCACAGCCTCTACAGATGCCGTGAGGTACTTGGAAACAGAGATTCCTCTACTTATTTATGATCTGTGTGTTTGTGCAACCTCATTTTCAGGGAATACAGTTTCAGCCCCCACATGAAGCAGCATGTCCTGCAAGGCGAAAAGCTTTTCCTGGAGGAAAGCAGCCGTGAGCACATGTGTGCTTGGGTCTGAGCAGCTGAGCTTCTAGCTTACAGGCCTCACAGCAAATTAAAGGCCTGATTAAATCTCACCCTCACGTCATCATTTCTCAGGGCAGCACAAGGCTCCCAGACAGTACTCTAACTACCAGGTCCATGCACCTCGCAGGGTTTGGCAGGCCGACCTGAACAGATCTGCCTCCTGAACGCTTTGAGCTCAAAGTGTTTTTGCACGTGTTTCCCTGCTCCACTCCTCCCCGGTCGCGCTGTTGTTTGACTTTGCTCAATTATCCACATGGGAAAAAAAAGAAAGGGAACCTGCAGTCCAACGGACCTCTTGCAGATTAATCATTACTCTTGTATTTTCTTTTAAAAGAAACAGGAGATTGAAGTCAAATCACCTCTTCAGTCAATTTTGAGAAATGAATTAATGTTTTGTAGACATTTCCAGAAGGTGACAAATTGCTGTCTATATAGACTTTCAAATGTTGCAGATAAGGGTTTTAATTTGAAATAGAACCACCTTTCCTGTATACAATGTTTCATCTTTCCAAGCTGTAATTCTCTAGTTTTATGCAATCTCCTTCTGAGATTTGCAACAGAAAAATCCTGGTAAGGCAAGCCTGAGTTCTTAGCCACAATAACCCGTATTTGACTTAGAAAAGGACAACAGTTAATTGCAAGTATCTCTTTTTTTATATATTATTAGTGTTCCGTACATGTCTCTCCAATGATTACAGGATAACATATCCATATGTTGATCAACTCTACATATGCAACATACGTTTCAGAAGGAATACTTGCTGATGATGTAGCTTTTTACCATCATGCTTATAAAACACTGCCCTGAAAGCTCTTTTCAAAGCTACACAAATATTATGTTCAATCCACTATGCAAACATCTATTTTGGAATCTTGACAGCACAAAACTGATTTTTAATGCTTCAACAACATTTGCAAGTTGGGAAAAAAATAAAGAAACAAACATTCTGCGTCAACAGGATCCTCCTCTTCATGGAAATTAAATGCCAAAAATAAATATGGAATTCCCTCATGTGGCCTTGCTGTTTTCTTCACTTCTTTCCCATAGACTTCAGAAACAGAGGTCTACATTTAGATTTTAAAGGGAAATATGTAAAAAAAAAAATAGAGAGGAAAATTCTACATAATCTACATATTTCTACCACCTTTTAGGGTTCAAATTATTTACAGGAGGTACATAGATGAAGCTAATATAGCATTTTAAGTAGTGAAGTAATTTAAACATTGCACGTATCATCCAGTATCTTCTACTGCGCATAGCTGAAAAGAAAACACATACGCTTCCGGACACACAAGCCATATTTTTAGGACTGAAACAAAGACAGCAATGTTGAAGCTAAACACAGATTTGAGCTTTTTTTTTTTTTTTTTTTTTTTTGGCCACTGATCACTTTTTGATCTGTTTGATAATGCTTGCAGCCACCCCGCATGGTCCCTAGGGTGAGGAAAGCAATTTCAAGGAGCAAGCACAGCAGTGGTACAAAGGAAGGAAATTTTGTAGGCCAGACCCTACTATGATAAAACTACAGTTACAACTGATACTAATTTTGATTCATTATTACGAAGCGCCACTTGGTAAGCAGCTCTCCTCTCCTTCATCTATCAGCTCTGTGCCTCATGGAGCACAGAGCTCCTTGCCCGCTCTGAGCCTTTCACACTCTCCCAAAGACCTTTTCTGCTCCTTCTTTTCTCTGCTTGGACATCCCCCAGCTCCTCACAACTCCTTTTGGCTGAACTGGTGAGCTCTGCTCTGCTGTGATTCAAACTATTCTCCCTTTCCCAGCTCTTCTCCCCATCTGATTTCTCTTCCTTTATCACCACACTTGATCTCACATCAGTTCCAAATCTGCTCATCTCCAAATACAACAAGCTTGCCCTTCAAATTCTGACTCCAGTGATTTCTCCAGTTTCTGCTCCTACTCGTTATCTTTCAATTCATTTAAAACTGTCTCCCAGGGGAAGAAGCCCCTGTCACAGCCAAGGCCTTTGAAGACTCAGGTCAGGTTCAATTCTGCACTTGAACTTTGAAAACTGACCCACTGAGACCCCAGGCAACCCTATTCATGCCACAGTTCTGCAGAAAGACAGGAACGTATCATCTTCCTTCCTCCACTGTAGCATTATGATGATTAAAAAAAAGAAAAGAAAAAAGATAGAGAGAGGTTGGAGCATGCTCACTACTCACTGATTCAAATCTTTCATGAATTTGGTGGTAAAATTCTACTGAATATACAAGAAAGTCTTTTAAAGCCTACAACTTCATTAAACCTGGATGAATTTTCATGAAGAAATGGACATAACTTACTCAAATGCAAATATTTCAACTATCTTATAGCGCATAAACTCTAAGAGCAAAGGACTATTCATTCTGCATATCACAGAGCACTAAAAATGGTCTTAATGCAGGAAAAATTATAATGGTAACCTTTTGCTACTTCAGGGGGAAGTTTCCTACAGAAGAACTATTATTTGTAGGTTGAAGAACACTGAAAAAAAAATCAGCTTTTTTGGCCTGCCACCACATCAAAATGCAAACCAAACAACACTAAATTAAAAATGTTTCTTACTTAAGAGTATGTAAATATCTGCTGACCTTTTAATATTTTGGCAGCTTTAGCCATGCAGGCAATTTTAAAATCTTGGACAAAGCACATTACTTAAAAGTGAAAAGCAAACAGCTAGTACTATGGTGGCACAGCAAAGTTAATCAGCTAAACTGAGAATCTCAGATATCAACTTACAAGGCCCAGCACTAAAAAGATGGGATGGCTGGAGAGCGTGGGAAAAATGTTTCCATGTTGGTTGCACCTGCAAAACTCTGCACACAGGCGCTCATGCTGAGGGTAAACAAGTAGTCAGTCATGAAACTATGTGCAGAATGCGCTCTTACAAACGTCCACTTTCACATAAAAATGCAGGAATTGAAGGGCATAATGTCCACACGTTAAAGACACCAGAAATCTTAGTTCTCATTCCTACATCCTTATTTTAACCTCCACTTTATTCCTGCCAGACAAGGTCTGACAGTTACAGATTCATACAGATGATCTGCTGTTCCTTTTTACTTTATTCATCTGACCTTCCAACACCATTTTTGCATGGTGTTGTACAGATGATACCTGTACGAAATAACTATCTTCTTATAGAAAAGGGAAATCATATTTTAAAAATAAAAATAAAAACAGAGTTTTGCAAGCCTGGCCTTGGGGGTTTTTGTTTGTTTGTTCAGGAACATGGGAAGGCCTTTTTTAACATCAGTGGTCCCTAACAGATCAGGTGCCTTCAACTAGTAGACAGGCCACCATTAGGCATGTGGAGGGATAGGATATACAAGGCTCTGGCACTACTAATCACTGGTACAACAGGCAAAGAGAAGAGAAAAAGGGACAGTCCAGGAGACGAAGTGGCAATAGACACCTAACTGTTCTCCTTCCTCCAGCAAAACATGACAAGACAACAATACCAAAAAAAGATGCTATACTCTCAGTGATCAGTAATTCTTAACTCCATACTTGCTAGGCTACTTTATATTTGGTCAAGTAAACTTTGTATTCGGTAAACTCAGCATACCTAAACATGGTATGGTGGTGACACATGTCAAAAAGCAACAGTTTGAAGAGAGGAACATGGATGGGAAGATCCCTGGATAGAAAATGTCAGTCAATTACACAACCACCAAAGGACTTAGCAGCAATTAAAAATTATATTCCATTATATTTATGTGCTTAGAAACATACAGAGCAATATTCCCTCTCTCCATCAATTTTCCTTTGCTTTTTGTTCCTCTGTTAATTTACGAAAGGCACTTCAACACCCCGCTAGATTCCTGAATGCTGTGCTGGCCCTTACTCTCTTGCAGGAAATATCACGGGCAGTGCTGCCGTCTGTAACGGCGTCACCCAAGCTGCATTTCCCATGTGGAGATTCACACAACTGGCACAACCCCCCTGCAGAACCGCAGAAGAATGCCCTGCTTTACAGGGGCTAATCCTGAAGAGGTCTTTCCCCTTTTCCTCAGCCCAGCGCTGCACAAAAGCGTCAGCCCCGCTGGTCATGGACCATCGTGTATCTCGCATTCCTGCTTAAGCGGTCGTGTAGCTCGCTTTTGTACTTCACGTCAAGGGCCAGATTTTCAAGGCTGCTCAACCCTTGAAGCTTCAAAAGAAGCCTTCCCTCCTTTTCAGGCTCATGAGTGAAGTGCCTGGATTTTCAAGCGCTGGGCACCCGGTGAGAACAAGGAGCCCTGTTCGCATCACTTGGGCAGTGAGCAGCCATCTCTCAGAGGACGTTATCAAAAGCTGTTGCAGCTTTGTTCTCCTCCACAGTATTGCTGCCTAATGGTACCAAACATTTCCTGCAAAATAAAGATAGGCTTACTTAATTTTTTCAAAATAATCAATTTGAAAAACTGGGACAGCAAACATGTGGAATGTATTAACTTGTCCTGATTTCCAGGAGGTGCTGCCAGTTGGTCGGTATGAGACTAGGCCATTCGCCTGCTGGGTCAGCTTTGCATTTCAGGAATTTAGAAACTGGCTGGGGGATGGAGAGAAGAAAAAATGCTTTTCTGATAAATTCAGACATAAGAGGATCTGAGCTCAGAGCTACTTCTTCACTTTGATTTCTAAAGTCTAAATTACCTAAGAAATACATTTAGCTAATTTGGTGAGGCATAAAAGCAAGTTTACATGGTCTGGGGTTTCCCTGAAGAACAAAGAAAGGTGATTGAAAAGAGCTACCTCTGCTACAAACACGGCTTACCAGCAGTTACATCGAACGAAGCCAACACTTACCTGAAGAAGGAAGCACAAGCCTCAACTACACTAAAATATCATGCATTTCCCATTATTATTTATTTTGGCAGTAAAGCACAGGATCTGCTGTTGGAGAATGATCAGTTACTCCTCCTGTCTACTGGATGCCTACAAAACCTGCATAGAGATATCATAAGACAGTGTTAGGGGAAATGGGAGCCCTTTACGGCGACTAGAGCATAGCAGATGCTCAAGATGCTCATTGTTCTCTGTTTAGCAATTTTCTGAGAAAAAGAGACAAAGCAGAGACCTTACCCTGTTCCCCATCATTACCATTATTCTCAACATGTTCCTCGATATGGGTGCACGCATGCAAGCACATACCTCCTTTTAGTCAGCAGTGCCCCAGAAGCAGGAACAGGCTTAACAGTGAAAGGGAACTCAACTTAAATGCAAAATTGTAAGGCTTTTTTTTTTTTTGCCACTTTAATCTCTTTTCCCCGCATTTTTTTCAGCTCACATCTGAAAAAAATGGGCTAACTTTGAGTATTGCTGGTTGACTTTTATTTTTGGTAACCTCAGGTTCCCGAGCACCCTTGGAGCACGGGAGCCCCGGGAGGCGGCGCTGCTCGGAGGGCCCGCTCCCCACGCCCGTGCTGGCCGCCCTACACTCACTGCAGCACCCGACGCTCCTTGTCCGGAGCCTCTCCACAGCAAAGGAGAATTTGCATCTTCAGAAAACTGTGACAGTAGAAAATTCTTAAGGGTCACACATTAACTTTAGATTATGCCCTTATTCAATTTAAAACACATACATTTTTTGACTTATCTGTTTCTCATCTTGCTTCTACGATCCTTCAGGGCAACTCTTTAGTTTCACAAAACTCAGAAGAGCTTTAAACTACTGTTTTGATGCTCATGCACTGCAAATACACTCACAGGGAAACCTAGGCGTCGTCCTTAAGACGAGGCAACGAAGCAGAGGCAGCAAATGCCAGACAGTTCAACAAGGTAACAGGAGAATACACAACATACACAAATAAAGACAACAGCAGGCAAAACTAAAACGGGGTGGGGATGAGATGTCAGTGTCTGAAATGATCACAGTACTGAGATGAACAGCAGGCAGACCGCCACGCTGCCAAAGCATTTCTGCAGCCCACGCGCAGCACTCAAAGGCAAGCTGCAGCCCACCGAGGAAACGCGCTTCGCTGCTTTTACCAGGAGGAGAGAGCTTGCAGTGCCCTCCCTGCTGCGGACATGGAAGGCTTCCCTTCTCCCACTGCCTCCTAACAGAGTAGCCTTGGTAGCCGGTGGACTCACCCGCTGCTCCTCTGCGCCATGGCTGATCGCCATGGAAACCTCGGAAGGCCTCGGGCAGCCTCCGCCGGCCGGATCAGCTCGGAGGTAGCCCGGGGAAAGGTCTCTCCGGTACCTTCCGGCTGCACGCCGCCACCCCGGAGCACAACCGAGGAGTTAAAATTCCCGTGACTGCTACTAAACAGAACTTCCACCCGCAGAACAGGTTCGCTTTCACTCTGAACATACATAAATTAAGCTTTTTTCCCCCCTCTCAGTTAATGCTCAGATAGAGATTTATTTAAGGGTTACCCACTCCTACAGTAAGCTGTAGATGAAAAAATGCACCTGGACAGAAGGTTAGGCATGCACTGTATATCTGCGTAACATTATTCCACTGCAAGCAGGGAGCAGGGCATAGCAAAGACACTAATAAAATATTTACTTTTTACTTTTTTATTATTTCTATTACTTTTAGGGGTCAGCAAGGAAACACCTGTTTTAAATGGCATGCAACCCTACGGGTCATGGCAGTTTCTTCCTCTGCCATGCCGATGCAGCCCCTTTCCATGATTCATGTTCCCAGCACGGGGTCAAGGTAGTTAAATTACCTCAGAGACATTTTACCTTGCAAATAGGTCTTCTGCAAATTAGTTTTTTACTGAGTTAAACTGACAGACTAAGACAGAGATGCACTGTCAGGAACGCCACTTTCTCGACAAGAAACATGAGATCTGAACTGGAATCTTCAGCCACAACGTGACGTGTTCGCAGGCACATACTCTCTAACCGAGCTCATCCTCTCTCCAACAAGCAAAGCTAACAGTGCAGCTGTGGACTGCTGTCCTGACACCAAAGTTCTGGGGAAGCCCATGGGAATTCAAAGAAATCTTTTAAGAACAAAATAGTGCCTGTTTTACAAGCACGCATCCTCGGGAGGGGCATGGCAGGCTTTCACTACAGAGGGACCAAAAGCCTTGTCCTTGTGCTCACAACTAACCGCAGGGACAGAGCAAAGAGTACAGAGCATATCAACAGAGCTACTCCAACATGAGGGAAGAGAAGAGCAAAGGCTAGACAGAAGTGCCTTCTGCTCTCTGTGAGTTCAGTGTGGTTTGGTCCCTCCTTACACTTGTTAGCCATGTAACATTACCTGCGCAAATTTGATTTCTGCCTGGAAAAAAAAAGAGAAAGCAGCAAAATACTGTATTTTAACTGTAGAAAGAAGCATCCATCTAATAACACTATGATCATACAAGGCTGGATCAAAGATCCTATCTCCAGCAGTGTCCAAGAGATGATACCTAGGAGGCCCACATTTGTTCTTTAGCTACACTTCTTCAGAATATTCTTTTGCAATTTGGTCCTCAGACACTTTGAGCCTGAAGTGAGGTTTTTCTCTAACAGCTTTTTTTTTTTTTTTTTTCCTTTCACAAATGTATATCATCAGTTTTACAAATTCATACAAGCAAGCTCTAAACAACGTGAAACCAAACTAACAGATATATTGAGACATATGGTCTAATCTCCGAGTCAAAATTCCACTCCTGGAATCCAGATGTGGATGGCTGAGGAGACACAGCCGCTAGCTTACTGTCTACTCCTATCTCAGTATCTTTTCCTCCAAGAGGCTCCTCATTCTTTTAACTGCCTCAAAACTATGGAACAACAGGACAACATGAGGATATAAAAATTTCCAGCCAAAAGAATGACTCAGTAGATTAGAACTATAGCAGTAAAGTTACTTCTCTCTCCCTCTCTCAAAGTTCTGCAAATCTGGCCCATCTTCCTTTTCTCTGACTGCTGCCTGTAAGAGTAAGAAGATCTGAAGTCTGGATAACTCTGTATCTAAAATGAAGGAGAAACTGGTTGGTTCTTTCTCCTCAGGAGACTTTTATGAAATATTTAGTTTTTACCAATTCAGCAAACAGAACACAATGTCTGATATACTTCAAAAAGAGAAAGAAAGAAAGAACACGTAATCTTTCTGTAGTGGCCAATATTACATTTCACAAAGGAGGTATTTAAGTTTTCATAGAAAACCACATGCCCTGGTTGCTTCTGTTATTGACCCCCCACCACAATTAAATGCCTTGTTCTGGTGTCAGAACAATTTACTGCACCAACAGAATCTGCAGGGAGAGAAGGAAAAGAAACAGAAGACAACCAAATGACCAAGCATCTATGAAAGATTCAGAACCAAAAGAGGCATCATCTGACGGAAAGGTGACACACGCAGACTTCCTTGGCCAGAGCTCCGGCCGCCGCACCGGCTAGTTGCCCAACATTGCTAGGCAACTGGGGCTGCAGCACCAACGGTGGAGCTAAACAAGCAGTTTGCTAATTGCTGTAAAGTCAGTGTCAGTGTAATAATACAAAAAGCATCAGACATAGCAACAGCTGAAATGCTTTAAACAAACTCCATTTTTTCTCAGAATTGCTTACTATATAGCAGCCCTTGTTCCCATTATTTCCATCAAGCTGCTCTGCTAAACAAATCTGCACCACTGTGTCATCTCGTGCACTTAGCAAACAAAGTTTACTAGTATCTATGTTGCAAGGACTGAGTCTCATCTGCAGGTTTTTACACTTTCAATGTTCCTGTGGAAAAAACTATTGAGAAAACTATTTGAGAGAGTTTCAAACAGGTTTCCAAGCTAAGCATAAAACAATCAGAGCCAACAAAGCCATCGTAGGCTTAATTACAGAATGCAAATGCAGTTGATAAAGATGAATCTTCATGGATTACGGCATTCTTGTTAGAGAACACTGAACCCAGATGCTGTATTTTAGTGTTTGTTTTTTTTTTTAAATACTTTCCTATATTTGTTAGGAAGTATTTTAATTTAAAATCAAGTAACCTAATTGTTTTTGGTATTTTGAATCATAAGTGATTAGGGGCACATTATAATTTAGAAATGTGTCTGCATGCATCCATATACACCAAAATCCCACTACACCTTATTGACCACGTGAGCACTGCCTGCATTCCAAGAGAGCCAGATACTGTTTTCCTTCCAAAGCCCAACACTTGCTTCTCCACTTGGTTTCTGAAGAGCACACGTTCTCCTTGGCTCCATACAAATGCCCAGGCAGACTTCTGGTGCTGTTTGACAGTTGCCATCCTTTTGTCAGCTGCTTAACCCCTTAGGAATACAGCATCTACCCACCATTTCTCAAGTGCATGTTAGTAAGCCCTGCCTACCCCTAGCTAGATTTCTAAGAAAAGGATATAATTTTTCAGTTGTTCTAATCACTGCTTTAAGCTTTAGTGATAGTATAAACAGCTTCAGTGTAAACACTAACAATTAACATCAGTTAACACTGAATCATGTGCAACAGCAAAAGAAAAAAAAACAATGCTGTTTGGTAAATCTTGGAGAACACGGAACTGGGAATATGAGATCAACTTGAGTTGTTTAGTCTGGAATTGAGGCAATTTTGTAAGTGCATGAGGTAATTCCACAGTCTTTACCAGGTAGACCCCTCTTCCTTCACTAGCAGGTATATGAGGACTTTCTTGCAATTAAGACATAGCAGAGAAAAGCTTCAGTCTTGCATGAGTGGCAATTATGAGGTTTGCTTGGCTGATCCGGATTCCCCATTCCACCAGGAATGGTAGCCTAGAGAGCATTTCAGCAGCAGGACTGTCATCATGGTGATTGTGACATGATAAACTATGGTTCATCACTGAACTGCTTCCTAAGTTTTCCAGCATAATTTAACAGGCTAAACTGAGCCCATGGCAATGGGCTTTCACAACACACCAATGCATGGCAAGGAGTGAGATGCTCAGGTACACCACAGGGATGTGTCTGATGTTTCTTAGTGCAAACTTCAGGGAACTCTACAACCACCCTGTGATCCCTTCTCCTCTTGGAGGTGACAGCTAGGCAATATACCCTGCCTTACTAGTCCTAAAGCAAGCAGGTGGCAAGAGCCTCAGTAAGGTAACAGCAAACTCAACAGGGGCAATTTAAGATACAACTCTTTGGGGATTGGAGAAAAAGGATTCCTTTGGCCTTGAAATTTTGACTAGCTGTCAAAATACATAATGAAAGACTGACGGAAAAATGTCTTTCTAAATCTAGGTCACTGAGCCAGTATTTGTCAGCACTCTGTAGGCTTTGCACCCTAGCAGCTCAGTCTGCTGCCAATGTTATATGCAGATTTATCTGTGACAACAGGGTTCAAAATTCAGTCACGAAGAGGTCTGATTTAGAGAGAGTACGAATGAGATGGAACATCTGGCTGATCTTTTTGTTGGCTTGGTTTTGTCATCAAAATTACTGAGGTTGGTATGAAACAGAGTAAAGCTTGGCAAGTGCCAAAGATGTGATACATTTTTGTTGAAGTGACCTGTAATTTGGGATTCCCAAGAACTGTCTGGGCAGCCCAACTGCAGAGCTGCGTTTCCATCACTACTTTATGAATTTTCTCCTCACAGATTTGTCATCCATATGGTCACGCAGCCTGACCTAACCCCACACAAACTGGGTGAGCTCTCTTTAGAGAAAATAACAATAACAGAATCTCAGAATTCACCAGCCACC
This sequence comes from Microcambeva ribeirae, assembly GCA_035222435.1. NCBI lineage: Eukaryota > Metazoa > Chordata > Actinopteri > Siluriformes > Trichomycteridae > Microcambeva > Microcambeva ribeirae. The sequence goes on from JAYECN010815720.1 coordinate 29,872, forward strand.
ATTTTTCTCCAGTGTGAACAACTTATGCACTAAATGCTACAGTCAAACCCCAATGACAATCAAGCTGATCCCTCAGTTAAAAAGCTCTCTGGTTATTTTAAGCGATGGGTTCAGGTTATAAAGATTTCAGTGACGTTACCAACTCCCTGACCTTTCTACCCACAGCATGAACAAGTGTTCATGTCTCTACGGCACAGTGTGGTACCCCCGCCACGATGACACGGCTACACAAAAAGAGTATGTGTCTTTCGCTTTCTTCTTTAAGACCAAAATTAGCTCCTGATCCACTTGAGTCTGGTACCACAACAGAAACCACAAGACAGACAGTGGCAGGCTGTGATTTAAAAAATAGCACAGGACAACACCGCTATGAAATACTTCAAATCTAGAAATTACCTCCTAAAGAAACAGCCTCTTTGTTCTCCGATATCCTTAATCAGTTTAATTGTACCAATTGCAAGATAATTTATGTGAAGACTAGTAACATATCCATAAACATGTAATTGATTCAAAAGGGTAATGCAACAGTGAACTATAAGCTTAAACTCATATACCAAAGAAACAGAAAAAGAAGCCTCAAGTACCACGTTCGCAAATTCTGCTCAACTGTAATTTCCAAGTTAAAAGCACATAACTTACAAAGCAGTTCTGGACTGGACGAATAAGCAGAGGTCTAGTTAGACTGATGTGCTGGAAAACTCTTCCTTCTGTGAAACAATAAAACAAGGGAAGATTAGCATAAAACCGGCATTGTCTGCTGAATCTCAGTAAGGGCAAAAACCCTTGCACAGTCTGTAAGGGTATGGTATCACGGGAAACATTTCAGAACAGAGATACTTAAAGATAAACTATGATAAACTATGGCTGATAGCACTGGAAACTCTGGATGAAGCATGCCATTCCCCACTGCACTGTGCCAGGGCAGTGTTTAGCATTCATAAAGCATCCTGGATGATTAATAATCATCACAAAGGAGCAGCTGAACGGTGCTGCCACATTTATATCTTCCCAGAATAAATGCTAGCTGATTTTAATTGTTTGCATTTTGTGTGTCTCCTTTAGATGAGAAACATGAACTCAGGAAGATTTCATGTTATAAGGAATAATGGGCAAGCTCCAGTAACATAGGACTTGGGTACAGGGTGAGCAAGAGATGCATTATAGAACTTGAGGACCTCCTGCGTGGTGTTCACACATGTCCATTTTTAAGTTCTCTAAGCATCTAGCTGGGCCAGGTTTCACCCACAAGCTGTCACAACTAAAACATTTTGGAAAAGGACAATAATATCGTCTGTTTTTCCATAGCACCTCCGAGCTGTAGTCATGGGCCACATGCTATTTTGCCTGGCATTGTACCAGAACAGAATCAAACATTTTCTATCTCAAACAGCTTATAACAAAACAAGTTGCTAGAGATACATGCAGTTAAATGAAGGGACATTAAAAATGAGAGAATATTGTTCTGACAAGAGCCTTGAAACAGTGGTTTGTTTATGAAGACTTCATACACGGAACTGCAGAGGAATAACGAGGTAGATGCCAGATGTTACACTGGCACTTTCTGAAGTGCAAAACACAGTAAAAATCAGACAACGCACTTGAGTCTAAAATGCAAAACGTAAACAGTAAGTCTTAGGTCCTGGACTGACAGGGCTGAGAAGAGCTTTCTTATTACTGAAATAGAGAAGAGGTGGCGGTTACTGGGAATCACAGTGAAGAACCTCAAAAGTACAAAAGAGCAGTTATCTTTGATGCACAAGAAGCCAGAAGTGGGACAAACAAACAGGGCAATGACACCATCAGAAGTGCAGGCTAAAAACTGGAGAAACATTTCAAATTGATTTGAGTGTCCTAAGACTGCATTTTTCAAGGCCAGCCTGTTACAATAACAGAAACATGAGATAATGAGAATTTGGAGAAAAGATTAGATGTGTGTGCAGATAAGAGGCTTTTTCCAACAGCTGTTCAGCACCCTGCAGAACTCCCTCTCTGCAACAGTCTTTATGCTGTGACCTCAGGAGATCTGAGTGACACCCAAAATTGTGGGTCACAGAATGCAATGGCAGTGCTCACAGCATTCAAGAAAGTCCATCCAGGGGAGAGGAAAGAAGTAGCAGAGGAATTTGGAGGAGAACAAGGATAACAGAGGAGGCAACTACAGGAGTACACGAAGGGTGATGACAGTTTTTAGCTGTGTTGGTCAGTTTAAGAGAAAATTGAAGGAGAAAACTCAGCAGAATCAAGTGCCCCAACAGTAGATGGAGCTATGAGGTAAGAGAAAAATATAACCTTTCAGGGGACCATTAAAAGAGCAATTCTGAAAACCAAGGTATAAAACTCACCCTCAAGTTAGGTCTTGAAATGAATGTACAAGGGAAGTCTAACAGCAGTGTAACAACTAAGCCAGGCTAGCAGAAGGAGCTGAAATGGCCTGTCACTTTTTTCCTATCCTTCTTAGTTAAGCAAACATTGCCCATGCCTGATGCAGGTTAAGTCCCAGCTAGCCTGCTGCCAGCCAGGTGCCAGGATCAGCCAAACATTAGGCAAACACAAACTCCGGGGCCAATCTAAAAGGCACATTGAAGGGTCATTCGCATTCTTCATGCTCTGCAGTCTACAAAATGTGCGAAGAACATTTGGATTATTTTTAGAAGCACAGATGAAGAGCTTCATATTTTCTAAGGTCTCTCAAGAAGAAAAGCATGAAGTGTGTTTACCTCTGGCTAGGAGCAAGTTAAACTTTGCAGACCATGGCAATGAACACTAGTGATACATGGAAAGACCTGCAGAGGTGACTGATAGCACACTATCACCATAAGAAAATCCATACATGATCCACACTAACATAGACATGACTATATCCAGACCTAAAACAAAGCTCCACACTAACAACTCCAACAGCTCCAGATGGACTTATTTAACTTGAAACTTCTCTGTAAACAGAAGGGAGGAAGAAAAAAAAAGAAAGAAGAAAAAAGAAAAAAGAAAAAGGAAAAAAGAAGAAAAAAGGAAGGAAGAAGAGTCCTGGTCCTACATAAAAAAGGTTTCTGTATTAGGCAATGCGTAGCTAGCCTGTCAAGGGTAAGAAATGCTTTCTCTGTCAGGGAACTAACAGCCATTACTATGCCAGGTTTTGGCATCTGACATTTGGCAACTCTGCAGAGTCTCCAAAAGAGAAAGCTCATGTTTGTCTGAAACTGAGGAACACAAAAGTGGGAGTTCCTCCCAGCCTAGCAAGTAAAATTCCAGTAGTGCTCCCAGGAGAAAGAGGGGCAAAGGGAAGTCTTACACCATTTTTTCCCCTCAATTCAACTCGGAAAGGTCTTGCTCCCCAACTTCACAAGTAGCCTCCAGTCAGCCTTTTTCAAGGGACAAAGAATTACAGTCACTCTTGCTGAATTTTATTTTTGACAGACAGAACACACAAACAATCAATAGAAATATCAGAGACATCTTTCAGAGTCACGAAGAGGTGCCTGTGTGCCCAAAAGCTTTGTTGGTCTCATCAGGTGGCCTGATAAAGGTATCATCTCTTCCTACAAATCTTGATTCTCTCAAGGTAAAAAAGAGAAAAAAAAGAAAAAAGAAAGAGAGAGGAGAAGAAATAAAAGCAGTTGATCAGCAATATTTATAAACAATTCATAAGAGGTGGCCCTAAGGCCTAACTTTATTATCACATGGTGCTAACTGAAATCTGGGGCTTATTAAACAAACTGTGAAATGAGCTGTCAAATGGGAATTATGTGCATAGCTACAGGATAATAAATTGAAGTATAAGATTAGCTTGATCAACAATAGGAGACTAGAAGTACAGCATAAGTTTTGATTTATAATTACATAAATGGGTCCACAACCACAGAGCCAGCCTGCTGTACATCAAGCCATATATTTCTCTTATTTTTGTCAACTTGAGTTTTAAATCATGTTGCATAACTCATAAATTACCATGCTGGAACCTGTTGATTACACTATGCACAACAGTGCTCAGCCAAGCAATTTAGCAGTGCAAGCAGTGGAGACAACAGAGCTGTCCTTGGAACCTTTAGACAACTGACACTCAGGCCAACTATAGCCGTTCAAGAGTAATGTACGACTAGATGCAGGGTTTAAGCCGTTCTCATTTCAAGCATGTTCTTTTGCATGTTATCTTTTTGCAAATCAGTAACACAGGTCTCAACCGCACTGACAATCCAGCTCGACACACAGAGGAAGAAAGCCACGGGTGCACATTGCTCATGGCCGCGACACCACCCTCTGCATAAAGGCTGAATAATTGGAGGGAATCGCACAGGACTGACCTATCCCCAAATCACAGGCACAGACTGCCACCCCAGCCACTAATGAGCACAGAGCAAAAGCCCCCTTTTCACCCAGAGCCACATCAGGGACAACAGACATACGTAACCCCCGGCTTCTGCTTGCCTACCACTGATGGCCAACGTGCAGCCAAAGGCACAGCAAAATCTGCCGCGAGCAAACGCCCGGCTGCCTGCTGAGCCGTCCCGCTCCCCTCCCGGCCTCGCTCCCCAGCCTTCATCCGCAAATAGGCAGCAATAGATGGGTTAGACACACCGCTGATACGCCACCAAAAGTGAGTGCCACTGCCAGTTTATGACCAGGAACAGGAAGCCAGCAGAGGAGAGAAAAACAGCACACATTTCCTACTTGTTTCTAAAAATGCAAATATTCAATCATTTTAAAGAACACAGAAAAAATAATTATGTTTAAGTTTAGTAACTGCCAAAGCTAACAATACCAAAGCCTTCTGGTCCCTAGTGGAACTAGTCAGCTGTACAGTATGCTAAAAATTGAAATATTTTATTGGTGCTAAAGGAAAAAATTTGTGATTGGAAGCCTCAAAGTAGAATTCCAGGCAGAGCAGTAATTTCTGTCATAACAGAAGACCTAATAGACCATTTGGAAGATTAATAAGGCAGCCAGCATTTGTGAGAACACTGCTGGATGGCAATGGGAGAAGAGCAAGGAGAAAACAGCACTGTTTTCTTTTCTTGAAGAATATTGGCCTTGGTGGGTTTTACGACAGCAAAGTACTTCCTGGCCAGAACAAGCTGATAAAGACATATGGTCTAATCTGCCCAACTGTGGCACCCAGTAAAAGAACATGTACTTAGAGAAATTCATAAAAACCTTGCAGGGAGCAAATAGGAAAATCAAAGATTTTGTACATAGAAGTTTAAGTGTATTAGACAGATGTGATCTTCCTCTAAAGGCCTTGGAAAACATACGTAATAACTGTACACAGGGACCCCTGGCACTCCTCTCAGGAGACTGCTTCACCAGGTGCCAGAAAAGCAGGGGCAGTCGAGCTGACCACTATGATTTCCCAGTGGCAAAGCTATTTTAAGAGATTCTTACCATCTTTGGTGCAGAACTTGGTAAACCAATAGTTTCCCACTGCAACACTCAAACAGCTGTGTCTGTAAGGCAGTCCATGAAATACTGAAATGATGCAAGTAAAAAATAGCCTAAGCCCTACTCTTTCCCTTTTTACAAATGCATCAGCACAGCTGAGGGAACAGCACATTACAGTGGGATAAGAAAAAACAACAGGAGAGGGAACCTCTCCGAAAAAGCTTTTCACCAAGTCAGGTCAACATGGGCCTGCCCCTCTTCACACTCCTATCGAGGCAGGCCAGAGGCACTCGTCTTTCTTCAATATTACCCTATGTGCGCTTTAATTGCGGCATGCTAACAGCAGTTGGCATTCCACAAAATGCTAGAGCTAGGGATTAATGTTTTAAAGGATTTAAAGCCTGGGATTTCACACAGCTTTACAACTGTAAGGAGCTTTGACTTCTGCAGAGAGTTGAAAGGAGTAGTAAAAGCATCATGCCCAAATGTAGTTTGGGAAGAAAGATGGTATTGTGAATGATGAGATTATAAAAGCCAACATCCAGTAATGTGTTAGAGAAATACACAGAAAACAACTAAAATTCTGAACTGTCTGGACTTGACAATTGCTGTTTCTCTGAGGGTCAAGCACATTTCTGTTGGTCATGATCAAGGAATCGTTCACCGTTCAACCCCTAGTGGGAACTCCTAGATTCACGGATGCCAGTAGGGAAATCCCAACGGACATAAGCTATAGCAGAGGTTCCCAAACTATAGTAAGTAACTTGCAAGACACACAGAGATGGTTCTTCTTGACTGCAGCCATGGGCCTTTACCTAGGCCTCCCCTTGCACACATTTTAGGGGGAGCCTAGAGAGTATCTGCCTTTACAGCCTGGGACTGTTCTTGTGCATCTTTTGGCATCAAACTCTTACCATTCCCCTTTGCAAAGGCACAAATTTTAAATCTAAATATATCATACTCCTCTTCCTGGCAGCAACGTGCTATATCTTTTACATTTTCACCACTCACTTTAAAACGATCAAAATGTAAAATGCAGGCAATCCCCCAAACCACAAGGCCATTTTAAGAAAAAGTATCAAAACACATGCATATATACATCCATAAGGTCAGTCTGCAAAATCATCTCACAGAAATGCATGGTTGCCACAGAGCAAACAAACTCCGAGGAGGCAGGATGCAACTGAAACAGAGAGGAGAAACCAACCGAGTATGGTCATCATGGCAGCAAGCACCTCCTTCAGCTTTACGAAGCCGAGTTCTCTCTGGAGATGGCACCAACACCATACTGCACGGACCCCACGTTGCAACCACAAGCAGCGGTCATACATGGCTACTCAGTGCCTTTTTCATAAGCAAAGCCTGGGGACTAACCGGAAGGTGCGCTCCCTTCCCCACACCCAGGAGCAGGCCAGGAGCCTGGGTCTGCTTTCCCTGCCCGCCCCCACTCTTCCCCATCTTCCCAGCACGCAGCAGGATTCCAGGATCTCCCTCACGGAGTACCGGCAAAGGGAAGTGGTGAGGCAGAGGAACACACCACCCAAGTACTTTGGGCCCGTGCCTAGGAACTGCACACATGAAATACAAACTAAGTACCAAACCCCAGCTAGTCTGCAGCCCAGGAAAATACCATTTATTTCTTCATTTGTACTTGCTGAAGATCAAAGTGTTCCAGGTAGCACGGTTCTATGACAGATTGCAAAGGGAATCATTAAGCAGAAATTCCAGGTGATAATACTGCAAAATTTCACTTCACAGTCTAAGCGCTTAAGTCAGGAGACAGACAACGATGGCCCAAGCCTGAGTGCAAAGTGCTTATGGATTTTCTCAGATAGCAGCAGTTTGACAGTACAAAAGGGCTGTGACAATAAAGTCAGCACAAACTAATATTGTCTCAAAAAAAATAAGCAGCATATTTTACACTTAGTTTTTTCCCCCCTCCTATTTCTATTTTCTTCATAACTCAAAATGAAAACAGATTTCTTCCACATATTGTTCTTCCACCGCTGATATGATTGAAAGAAAGAATACATTGACATGCATCATAGCTTGCTTGGAGCATAATGAGGTATTTTGGAGAGTCTTAAGTGTCCATTTTCAGTTTGCGGTTATAAAAATTGAGAATTTGATAACTTTTCTATTCTACTTAGGTTTTTTTTTTTTTTTTTTTTCAGTTTGCTAAGGAAATGAAGATACAATATAGGAGTGTTAAGGAAATAAAGATCCGGGGTTTTTTTTTTGCTGTTTCTCCTTCTGTGTGAAAAATAATGAACTAAAAGGGTAACCATTCATATTTTTTCCTACTCTCTTCAATGTTTCTATTCAATGTTTAGCCTTGGTTTAAATTACTATGTTAATTCCCCACATACCATTTACACTAGATATATTTTTGACCAGAAAAGTCTCAACTCTTGTTTATCTTCACTTTAGGTTCACTTTCCTATTTACATAAGGCTACTTATTTATTTGTAGATTTTGATAACAAAAGTTGTCTGAAAAAAAAACTTAACACTTTTAATATCTGAATAAAAAGTTTTTTGGAACACAGTCTTTCTCTTGTCAGTTAGATCTCCACAAACATTTTACAAATTATGACTCTTACAGATTCCTTCAGCCCAGGATTGCACCTCCTTATTTAACAGGGCTTCAATCACTTGGAGCTCAAATGAGCTTAGAGAGCTCTTAAAAGCTCTAGTACTTTTTCTAATTAGAAGCCCAGATGAGACTTGGTTTCCTAGGGCAAATGACAGATGTCTTCCATGACGACCCCATCTAAGATCAAATACCTGGAACAGCATGCTGTGGAGTTACCTGTGAGTGAGCTGTAACAAAAAATCTCAGGTGACAAATTTCAGTAAATGCTCACAAAGGTTACAGAAACAGTCTCTAAAACAAGATTTTAGATTTTAACCATCTGCTACGCTACCTTTGAGGCAACAATACCCTCCTCCAGAGTAGGGCATCTCCATTTTACTATTTAATAATAATAAATTTTCTTCTTTCTCCAATTCTTCACTTTGAACCCAAATGCATTCAGCTCTGCAATGTGCACTGCAGTTTTACCCAGTATACCACTTAGGCATATATTTAGCTTACGCACAAAGGACCACTGATTTAACTATGAAACTTGTACTCAGTCTTAACCCTATGGTAATTCTAGGTTTACCAGCATTTCAACCAGATGCAAGAGGCTTGCTATGATTTTAGGCAGGAGGAGCAAAACAGTTTATGAAACTCTTGCTCTGTTTGCAATCACTGACTCTTCACGTGAGACGTGGCTGGGGCACAGACACAGCCTGGAAAGTCAGTCCAAGGTGGTCACTCGGAGATGCCCAACTTGCTCCCAGGGCTCAGAGGCTGCCCAAATGCTCTTCCTTCCCCCAAAATCCCCTCCCCAGCAGCTACCCTGGCTTTCACCACTGCAATCTCCACCAAAGAGCAAACATATGTTACAGGCCGCCCCTAGAAAAAACAGCACAAGGAATTACAAGAGGGCTCCGGGAAAAGTCCCGCACCAAATCTGAACAGCTGTGACAAAGCTTGTTTTTAATTCCTATGCCTTGGCTAGGGATCAGGAAAAATCCTCTTGCAGCCCTCATTATGTTGCTGAGTCTCAACCAGCAGATTTGTTGAGAAGGGAGAGAAGATGATAAACCCTTCCTACTGCAACAAAATATGAGTTTCCTAAGAAAATTCCAGAAGATTCCAACAAAAATGGCTCTTTGGCACTCCTGGAGAGACTGGATATTCATGCCATAAGATGTATTCATATGGATGACACTCCATGAATAAATACATTTTTTCCTATAAAAAAAACTATAGGATAGTACACAACAATATTTCTTCTACTACTGAAGCCATCCGAAGCTTACTGCTGGCCTAATAATGGATGGGGCTTCAGTTTTGTAAGACTATTACTTCTGCTTATCCATGAGGGCACAATGCCGTCCTATTTCTATTTTCATTCCAAGCCAGCTTGTGTAGGATGCATCTTTAACACAGCAGCACTCATGGATCACTTAAACTTTGTGCTGGTTCCTATTTGAAAAAGCATTCCCTTTGGAAGTTACACATCATAAAAAAGCTTTGAATATTGTAACATACAACCAGAATGGTAACTGTTTCTCTAGTCAAAGTTCTTATCTGAAAAAGAGTTCACCAACAGACAAAAATAATCTCACTATGTCCAAGTGAAGATAGAACAGAAAAAAAAATCATACTTAATACATGGCAGCAGTTTAAAAAAGTCTCATTCTGAAGTTTAGAATTAAATTAAGCATTTTAAATACCAAAGTAACAATGAAACTTTGATGGCATTTTCAGTATATTGCTTTAAGAGTAGCATATGAGTGCATGCTTGACTAAAATACTAAAGAAAACAAGTATAGTTTGTAGTGGAAAGACACAAATTTACGAAGAGCTAAATACATACCTTCATTCAAATGAACCATATGATGAAAGCTATCTACATTTGCATTTGCTTAAATAGGAGATTTTTGCCTAAATAAAGACTTCATGAAAAACTACACTCCAGCAAATGTTCTAACCAATTTCAATCTTTGAATTAAATCTTACTCAATATTTATGCTAGCCCTATTTTATTTTGTAATAGCTACCTGTAAAAGGAGAAGGAGGAATAAAGCTTCATGGACAGCTGCTGTTTACTATTGTTTTCCATGAAAATTTATAGTAATTAAACAGCACTAAGACATTACTGCTGTAGCATGAAAGAGCATTCAGCATTAAGAAATTAAGATTAGACTCACAATTCTAAAAGTTATTTTACAGAAACAGGATGACATTCTGTATTGAAATTATGAAAACACATTGCATAGCCAATGTAACAAAGCCTGAAAATTATTTAATTTGGGACTTCTGAAAACACTACTTTGAAATTATATGGAAGTTACACAGATGCCTTGATCTTTTGAACTGACATAAAATTAAGCCAGCGATCTGACTTCACTGGAGTAGGTCATGGGGGGAAAAAAGACTAATTTGAAAACAAAAGAAAGGAATGAAATCATCGATCAATCTGCTCTGACAAAATTGAATAAAAGAAAGATATGGACATGAGAACCATTCAGGTGAGCTCTTGGATAAAACAAGATAAATTTTTTTGCAATGCTCCAAAAAGCAAACAGTAAGCAAAAACAAGAGTGATACAAAGACAAAAAGAGCAAATGAGTTAGAGAGACAAAAACAAAACGCCATGTTCACTTTTCTCTTTATGTGATTTTTTGATATTTATATGCCTAAATACATACATATTTTTGTAAAGTAAAATTGGTATTGTTTTGGTCAGAAACTATCCAGATGAACTTTAAAAATTCTGGCATTAACATGACCTTGCATTTTTCCTTTACTTTTCATATATAGGCAATAGTCTGCATAGTCACTACATTTTCCCTGCAACTTAAATTTCTTAAAAGCTAAAAGTAAACTCTTTCTAAAAGAAAGATGCTTTTCTTCGGGCATTCCTAAAATTCCCCATGATCATTACTGAACAGAGAGGCTATTCACTGGGATCCTATTACTTACTCCCACATACTGAAGTCCAAAGTGTGCCTCAGAGCAGGCAGGTGGAATGCAAGTGATTTCATCTGGACTGCATTTGGCCCTTGCAGCCCTAATTACAAAGCTCTTTGGAATGAGCTTAGGGAAAATGCATGAAATGAACCACAAAGTAACTGTATTGAAAACTGAGAGGATCACAAATGAAGCTGCAGTAGGTTGCCTCTAAAAAGCAACCAAACACCCCTTTCTTTCACAAGCAGAAAATTATTTTTCCTTTCCAGACACCTATGTGATCTCTTACATTTGCCATTACAGGAAAAATACAGCAACAAACCAGAGAAGTCATATCTGGTACTGCTTAAAACTGTTCTACGATGAGAGCTGTATAAATACAGCTGAGTTGCAGAACTGCAACAACATAACACTTTTTTCAATTATTTTGAGGGTTTTCACTGGCCAGGTTAGAAGTCCCCAGTGTAAAATCAGCTTTCGGTGTTGTTTTCTACATTCATCCCTCCACAGACTCCCCAAAAGTAAGAAACTGCATCCCTGGCTTTTGCAGGCTACAGCTTTTTCCAAAGGTACCCTTCCTTCTGAGGAGCTTTGGTTATGAACCAGGCAGTGAGTGTGATTTTCAAATCAACACGAGTTCTTTCACTGACTTAATTAGAGCTAGAATTTCATCCAAAGAATGCAATCATATGCTATTTAACATTATCTGTAGTGTAAACTGAGGCGAAATATAGTTTGACTGTTAAAGAACCAAAAAGATGTCTAGCAACATCCTGGTTCACTGCATTTTCAAAATTCGCCTTCTCTAAACTCAGCTTCTACAGAAGAACCTTTTTTTATTAAAAGCTGAAATTAAAAATTGTGTAAAAGAACAACAAATTGTTTCTCTACGCAAAAAGAGTAACATTGTGAAGTATACATTTTCATCAGCACAACAGCTGATTAGTTTGAAGTTATCCTGATAACTGATTTGATAAAAAACTAGCTACAGCCATGACATAAAAGTATACAAAGAATGAAAAGAAAATCTTGACACTTGAAAGAGAGAAAATGTCTTGGCTTAAAACAAATAAATTGATCCCCATGCAAAGAGGCAGACAACATGACTGTTCTAGCCAACTACACGTGTTTTAAGCGTTTTAAAATAGGGAGGAAAAAAAGAAAAAAGAGGAATTACCTGCAGAGCAGAATGGGGTTGTTACCAATACAAGGAGTTTGTTGGGAGGAAACGGGGCATGACAACCACTGTACACAGGAGAGAGGTGATTATGCTGTTCAGCTGACAAGTTTCCTGATCAGATGCCACACTACAGAAATGCCAGAGTAATTTCAACAGACCTGCAGAGATTCAAGAAATTACAGCACACTTCTACCATCTGAAAAGGGGCCCAAGATTCAAGCCATGAAGCTTTAGATGCTGAAAGAGCACACGTCCAAACTGTGTTAAGTCAGCCAGGCTCCTTCTATGGTAAACAGAGGCAGAGATGGTTAAAAATGGTGCTTACCATGAAAGGTGCTCAGGTAAGTCACTACTGCATACAGTTAGAGAACCTGTTCCCATCTCCACCAAAGCCCTCTCTGAACATTGCACTGGACAGAAGTCAGATTTGAAGAGGGGACAGAAGTGGTGCAGATACCGCTTCCTACTGCGCGGGTAAAGTTGGCATTCTCAACAGCTGCATAAATGCTCCTGCAGTGCTTAGTAACAGCTTCGCAACAAGTATTTAAATCACTCTGCTTAAGTTAAGAGGACTGCATTACTATTATGTAATTCTAGAAGTCAGATAAAAATAAATATTTCATTACATTTTACAGGATTCCCAACAATATCTGCAATATTTTGTTGCTTTTGTTCCACAGGGAATAAGATTTTACAGAAATAGCATCTTTTTTTGTCCTTTTTCTTTTTCTGACTTTTCAAATTGAGATCAAACACCAGAACAGCAAAGAAAGATATTAGCAAAGACAGATAATCATTTCTCTGACAAAAAAAGTGAAAAATCAACATGTATTAAAAATGCAAGACATCTTCATGTAGTGAGTTAGAATAAATTAAAATGGGGCTTTAAATGAATCATGTGCCTTTATTTGTGAATCTCTACTCATCTTACTGCAGTTCTCTAACACGAAATTGAATAAACAAATAGTTCAGAATTGATTAATCTAACTCAATCTGTAAATATTTTATTTCATTTAAATTTTTTAAAAAAGAAAATGTCTTGAGCATGCCCTAAGTCAGGCCCCTGATAATTTCACAATAATGTATCCAGGCAGCCACTAAGTCAATGAACCTTTGGTTTGCATCAATTTGCAATCCACTGCTGTTCCCTCCCAGCAGCTCCGTGCTATCCATTCAGATCAGCTATTTCACCATGCAATCAACTGTCTCCTGCCTGCCCATATAAGGCTTTTAGACTTTATGTCACTAAGAGATTGCAATTCAACACTTGTCTCCAATTAGAAAGGCCCTGATTTTAGAACGGGATTGTTCACATAAAATAGGATGCATTTCAAACAGTGCAACAGCACTTTCAGTACCTCTCCAAAGCTGCACACTGTTGGGCTGTTTTTATGGTTTAATAATATTTTTAATTTTTTGTATTTGTTTTTCTTGTATGTTACTGTGCAAATGAAAGAGAACTTCGCTGTCTCCCACTGCCATATATATTCTCCAGTTAAAAATAAGCCAAAACAATGAACAACAAAAAATACAAAATGCAAAAAAAAAAACATAGGGGAGTGCTAGTGTGTGTAATTTCATAGAGTTGAACTAATCATGCAAATAAAATAGGTGTTTACAGGCCCTAATTAATTGAATGCATAAAGGAAACATTAAAGTAATATTAACAGCTGTGAAGGTAAAAACTTTCTATGTTTTATTGGGCATTTTCTGCTCTGCTCTATTTCAGACTGAACACTACAGTAACAGCAGGCAAAATGTGTTTGAGAAAGACTTAATTTTTAAGATACCTAAGCTACTCTAAAGGCTGCATGAAGGGTTTGATGAAAAGAAGAAAACTGTTTGAAAAAAGGCTTCATAAAATTTCAAATAAGCAATTTGAGTAGTTAGTATTCACTTGTTCTTTTATTACTTAAACATTATAATCTAGTCTGCACTGGGAGATTGATTTATCTTAGCTTTATCAGCTTCGCAGGATTAAAACACAAAGTACAAAGTAGGTAGATGAAGTTACAGCTGTGGCAAGATAACATTATATCCTTACAGATATTAAGGAAAGTGGTAAGGAAAGTCGTAAGTCAGTTTTTATCAGGATGCCTGAATCCACCCTTGGGTGGTTTCATTACATTGGCCAATGAAAGAAAAAAGCACACACACTAAAACATTAACTGGCAAAAATCATAAGTCTTTTCTACATATGCAGTTACTCTTAAATAAGCATAAACTTGGGGCTGGCACCCCGCGCCAATGTTCGCCCGCCCGCGCGGCTCCCGCGCGCATGCAGAGCCACGAGGACGGGCTGATCCACGAGTGCACCACGGATCCATGGATCTCCACCAGGCCTGTCCCTCCTCCCGGGCCTGCTCGCGGCCATCCCGCTGGCGCCCATCAGCTCCCGCCGGGCACGCTGCTCCCGCCCTGCAAACTTGTGAAATGGCCTGTTAGCACATGCCGCCCTATCCCTCCAGGCCTCTTCCTTCGGCAGCCATCGATTTTTAAGCTCGCCAATAGCGCTTGGCCTTTAACAAGGCTCAGTTCCTGCGCTGTGCACCAAGCAGGGGCTAAAGTCTGCGAGCAATCGCTAAATCGAGGACAGAGATCCTGGATTTCGAATGCTCGGTGATAAAGCCTGTGCCTCCGGGGCATCCGTACCATTCTCCCCCATCCCAGCACAACGCAAACAAACACCTGCTTCTGCAGCATCACGCTATCATCCCTGGCAGATGATTCTCAATCCTCATTGCCTGTTGCTACCTAACCTCAGAAATACATTATCTGGTGCTGCCTCTGCAGTTATTTCCCATTTTTGCTGATAAAAAAACATGACAAGATTGCATTCTCTGCTAATTTTGCCAAAATCATCTTCTAGGCAATGAAATAAAAATTCCCTTGTGCTATGCAGCAAATGAAAACACCACCCTAAGAGAGCTAAGGGAAAGCTGAAAGGACAGTAAAGGTGTTGTGATCAACGGCTGCAGTGCCCCACCATATACATTACTTTCTAGTTAAGATTAAAAGAAATGGCAAAGCAAAAAGACTGATAACATAGATTCTGTTTGACACACATTTTCTACCAGACAGCAAACTACTGTCTGGTACTGTGACTGGTTTGTCACATGCCTGGTCATAGACAAACACAAAAAATTCAAATACAAAACAGCCCCCCTTTTAAAGGTATAAGCAGATCAACCAGATCATTTGCTGCAATTTCATTACATGTCCCCTGAATATCCTTGCAGATCACAGCCCATCAGATACATTTTGTAAGCACTATTTTAATGGGGCAAATGCTAGAAGTTAATAAATATAACCTTATTCACAGACATAAAATACTAGCCCCAACATACATAACCCCTTATGCTCATCAAGAGCAGGCATGGGGTCTCAGGATAAGATTTAAAGCACATCACTCACCCAATCTGATTTCCCCCCCCCTCTAATATCTGCCATGTACTGGCAATAACCTCTCAATACCAGGCAAGTCAGCCCCAATTTTCTTCCAGCGCAGGCCCTGAAACCCTCTTGACTCAAGTTTAGGTCTGGTCACTCCCATGTTTGCCACAGAAAAGGAGCGAGCAACATGGCCTTAAAAGTTACCCGCATTCCAACTTCGCCTTCCTGTTACAGCAATACTTGAGTACATCCAATGCAGATAAAGAAAATGCACACATAAGGGCAGCCAATTCATTTAACTATCTTTTTTTTTTTTTTTCCCCTCCCCTTTAGAAATCAGAAAGGAACTTCAGAACAGTCATACGTTTGTAGGAGAAATGGGAAAGTATCTGCAGACAGTCTAATCAATTTTTCCCTTATGTGGACATAGCCTAGAGCAAAGCACATACTCTCAAACCTCCAGATCCCTAATACAATAAGGCATGTGAGCTGACAATGCACACAGAAGAATATCCCAGTACCAAATAAAACATTTTTATATCTTTTTACCTATCTAAAAATAGGGTCCTACAAATGATGCTTTTTAAGGATGGAATCGAATTAAAAAAGCATTCAGTTTTATATTTATACAAATCTATTAATTCATTAAAGCTCAACTGATAAGCTGCTGTTAATTTTAATGCTTTCTGTGTTTGCCTTTCATTTGAGGATCTGGAAGTGCTTAGAAAAATCTTAATTAGGTCTCCAAACTGTGAAGGAAGCATATTCTCTTTGCACTGAAGGAAAAGACAAGGTACAGACAGCTCCTGTGATTTGCCCTAGGCCACCAAAAGCTGCTGGTCCTAAAGAGCACTCAGCAGACCTGCACAGGAGAATACTTCTCTCCCTTATATAAATATTCAGTCTCCTCCTCCATTTGCAGTCACTCAATGGAGCACATTTTTTTTTCCAGACTTTGTGGAAAGTTTGCTTCCAGTTTGGCAAAGCCCTGTGCATTTCTGTCCTTAACATCTGAACTGGTCTGCACGGGCACAACTGCTTCTTAAAGCTAAAACAAAACCTGGCTCATATAATTAAGTACTGTGCCTGGAAGGCTGGAATATCTTATAGCATCAAAGATTTAAAACCTCATTTTCATTCCTGATTACTTAAACCACTACTATAAAGCTACAATGGATAAAATCTCATCTAAAGCCGATTAAATCTTTACTGACAGAAGAGCAGCAAACAATCAATTTACATTTTTTTCTGGGAATACTAACCTCTGCTGCAGCTTTCAGTCTCACATTGGAGTCTACTGTCTGCCAACTTAAGTCAAAAACTTTGATTTCTGGTTGCTAATCTCTGCCTCAGCAAACCATAAACATTAAAAAGTGCTTTCATTTATTTAAAATCGACTAATTCAATTTGGCAGGAATTAGGATAGCTGTATTACAGAAGTGAAGTGAGGTAATGGGATGACAAACTTAGAAAATAAAAGCTCCATCCTGTAAAAAACAAAAGCAATAAGGCCAAAGTTGACCAATTATTTTAATCGCTGCCTAAAATATTCACACTCATATGTGTGTGTTGAACAGGGTATTTGACACATACATGCTCTGTACCTCTAACTGGCATCGGATCCAGTGATGTAAAGCCAGGGTAGCCAAGGTCCTATTCATTCACCCGGCTGTCAAAAGTTTCATTTTCATACACAAGAGACCAGGAAAAAAACTGTTCTCCTTTTTAGGTTTAGTCACAGTTTATGCTACTTCTCATCACTCACTGAAAAAAAATAGATGCACCTTCATTCAAATTAAAAAGCATTCTGCTGGTGCAGGTTATTCCTCAACTGGAAACCTTTGGAGCTGTCATTTGCCATTCAAACAGTACTGTGACACGCAGGGACTACAGTGTCATCATAAACAAAATGACATGCAGTTTTGAAGGGTAAACAAAGCAATAAAAGCTTTTATGCAAGAGTAGCCTTGCAAATCCTAGTTGAAAATTGAAACTGGTCCTACCTATCACTATATATATACATATGAAGTTATTAACTAATATTAACATTAAATTTAACCACCTGAATATAGACAGCCCACAATGATGTGCAGTGATTCCATTATCAGAGAGGTCTGAAGTGGCCCAAGTGGCAAGTGCCACCACCACAGCAGTAGACCCTACATGGCAGCTCTCCTCACAGAGCTCATAGTGATGAAACCTTTAGGGGCACAACTGGAAAAGCAAAGGGCTCGTCCTAAATTGTAACACATAAAAACAGAGTAACGTCAGTAATTTCACAGACCAATAAGAAAAAAAAAAAAAAAAGAAAAAAGAAAACAAACTGTATTTGTCATCCCCCCTTGCTTCTGCAGAACACTGGGGAAAAGGCTGCTGCCCTTCTGAAAAGGGATATGCATCCCAAGAAGGTATACTTGCCTTAAAAACAGAGATGTTTCCGTTTACTGCCCTGCTTATATACAGGCACACTTGGAAAAATCTCAGTGATACTAATATATAGGTCCTTTTGACCCCAAATGCCACTGCAAGTTGAAAAAAAAATATCCAGTTTCAAATCCATGAAGAGAACAGCTCTCAGGAGAATATATGGACTTAATCCCAAAGAAATCAGTTAATACTTGGAAAACATACTGGAACACATCAGTTTCCCAAACTCACTTGCATAACCAGCCAAAGCTACTTGTTTACAGTTATTCACATCACAAGGAGCTGAAGATAAGCTGTATTAATTTTGTTTGTTGCTTTTTAATTAAATCTTTCTGGCTACTCAAGACCCAATTTTCTCTGCATAACATCTTTACTGGATCTTTACTGGATGTCTGCAAATAGAACATGGATTCATTTCCATATAAAGAGATCTAAATACACTACCCTCTTCTTAATGGAAAAGAAAACAAAACCCAACATTAACCAAGGACACATCTCGTCTTTCAGAGACTTTACACATATGTTCAAGGGAACTAATTAAGACAGCTTGCACTGCAACAAATCAGCACAATATACAGGCAATGGACATCAACAAGAGCTCTAACCAGCTCTCCATGGCTAATGAAACACTAAACTGAATGAAGAGCAAGAATATCAGACCAGAAAACTGACTTTTCTGCAAGGCAAATTCCTGTGAGGTTACAAGTATCACAACAAACAACAGCTTTTGCTGGGTTTTCTCTGAACTGTTTTACTTCTTGCAGAGGTACTCACAACATCCAGCCCAAACTCTGCAAATATAAATCAGTTCATGTCACCACAGGGCATTCATCTTTGGGGAAGGATGCAGCATCTGGCTTCCAAAGTAAGGTAACAAGTCAATAAGTAAGGACACGTAACAAGTCAAGAGGACCATTCAGATCCTCAGTCAGCCAGGACAAGCTCTCACTTCCCACCTGCCATTAACTTGTGTTCTGCTATGGGAAACGCCTCTCTACCTGCTCTGAAAAGCAGGCTTTGACCTAAAAACAGGAGAATACCTCACTGGGGCACTGGGATGTGCAGGGGAGCAAAGAGAATGATCACAGAGTCCAGGGCAGCACAACTCCTAGTGCTCCGGCTGCTCATCCTGCTTCCATGGAAGGAGAGATTTGTCTGATGAGGAAGAAGCATTTCAATAAGGACAAAAGCAAAGGCAGGGACTAATATCCCTAGTGCAAGAGTCAATGTGGGTCCTTTACACTTTACTTTCATCAACATGAAGAGTAATACCCCACCAAATTTCTCCCTGGCTTTATTTTGCACGGAGAAGCTAACAACCCGAGCTACACATCCATCCTCACCAGTGCGCTGTTGCAGCTTTCAGGAGAGTCCCTTTTCTATCACTATCTATCCATGTTATCCCATTAGCACTTCCTTATCCCAGAAGCTCTCTGATGCACCACTTCTCCCTGTCCCTCACCCTTTCCCTTCACAACAGCCATACTGACAGTACTACTTGCAGAAGGTAATAAAGTAATTTAAGCTAACAGCCTGCACTAAATTGGAATTAAGTTCTTGCATTTGAAACACTTCCTCTTTGATTTGTCTCTTCCTCACTTAATCTTCTCTTACTTTAACACCAGTTATAACAGGGCTCTCCTAAAATTTTCGCTCAAAACTGGGACTTCATGGAAAACCATACACTTGAATGCATTAAGTTTTGCCTGATGCCCCATTCATTGATGATTCAGTTTTTCACCTGTCCTTAAGATTTTGATGGAATCACCAAGCTTTTTCTAAACAGAAAATCTGTGACCATCTTGACTGCCCCATGTGTCTGGAGGAAGACTCTCCATCTTCTGCATTGTGCTGGTTGGCACCTGAAACACTCCACACAGCCATATGAAAGCTATTTTTCAAGTCTCTCCACAGCTGTTTGAGTTCACCTCACAGATAGGCTCTGCTAAAACTTATTTCAATTTATATGCTATTTTCACACCTATAAATTACAACAAAATACTCCATAAACAAATTACAGAAAATATTAACTTCACAAAGGTAGCCTTCAGGCTCTTTTGCAACAACCACCCAAGTCAAATGCTAAAGAAAACTCTTCAAATTTATTTTATTTCCAAATAAGCTTATCCACAGATGAGCCTATTTGCTTATCGTACACAGTGGAATTTAAGAGTGATGTTGCTTTAATTCTTTACATGCATCAAACTTAAGGCAAACTCAGCTAACTTAGATGAGTTTTCTACTGAGGTATGCTTAAACTTAGCACAGACTATTCCAGAGACAAGTTTTCTAGAGAGGTTTGCAAGACAAGCACCATGCCAAACAACAATTTCCTCAAAGAGTTTACTGCACTTCATCACTCAAAATCTTCTTTTTTCCCCATAAGATCCTTCGACAGAAAGTAGACTATTTCTCACTGCAAATAACAGTCCTTGGCTCAAAGGCATACACAAAGAAATTTGAGGAGAGCAGCAAATCCAGACAGCCATCCAGATTCAACACGTGCTCATCACCCTCACAGGAAATGCATGCCAATACTCCCTTTTGGAGACTTACGACAGGAACAATATGGTAGAATGCCCTAAAGATCATCTCATAAACCAAAACCAAAAGGAGATGCAGAAGCTGCCTTGAAGTGTTAGTACCAGCAAAATTCAAAATACTTGAAAAAAGGGGATTAGAAGATGGCCCTAGGAAAAAAAAGGTGAGTTTTAAACCCTGATTCAACAATGTCTCACTACCCATCCTTGAAGACACTTAGCCTTTATGTTTGCCATCTGTTAAACAGGGGATAACACCATCTCATGAGACAGTTGTGAGGTTTAATTAATTACTGCTTGCAAAGGACAGACTTCCTCAGCTGGAAGGCACTATTTTAAGTATTAGTATCATCCATCATGTAGAACAGTATTACTCATGGCCTTTAACAGACAATCCTAGCAAGTAAAGCCAGAACATTACGTATGTAAATCCTGTTGTGTCACTGCATAAAAGTGCACAAAAGACTGTACAGATCATTTAAATTAAACCTCAGGTTCTCTAACAAAGGAACCTATTTGACTTTCTCCTCAGAGGTAAATTCCCATTATTCAAATGCTACAATAAATCTAACAGGATCTGACAATTCTTGTATTAACCACCGGACAAACCTGAGAGCTTCCAACACTCCTGCCAAAGCCCTTGCCTCAAACAAGAGAATTAATAACGATTTAAAGAGGACTCAATGTTTTAGCCTCTTGGAGAAGGACTAACACCTTATGTAACAGGAAAGCCAGCTCACTAGATAAGGCAGAGGGCACTGATGGTTACCTCCCAAGTTCCTTTTTTTTGGGGGCTGGCTCCCTCCCTTCCCACCCAGCAAAGAGCTTTTGCTAGCACACAGAAGGGAAGGAGGTGGGGCGGTCCCATAGGACCTCTGATTAACCTGTTGGGAGTACGTTCTCACACAAAAACAACCATGCAGCCCCAGCTAACAATGATTTCACAAAACAAGGGCTTTATCCTAAGCTGCTACAACTGCATCATCTGACAGTCTCTCCTAGAAACTTCCTCCAAGCTAAAGTCAATATAGGTATTCCAGTATCAAGGAAAACCCTGTCATAAATGACCTGGGACTGCAGCAACAGCAGTGCCCCATCAGTCAGCGTGGCAACCAGGGCTCCGCTGCAGACCTCAGCGGCACGCTCCTGCAGCTCCTCATCCCTCACACATCGAGCATCTTTACGTCTAACACACTGCTTCAAAATGCAGGTTCAGCAGAAGGAACCCTGCTCAAAGCAAAGAGCGAGCATTTCCCACACTGCTCAGGTACTGCTCTGCTTATTTACACAGACAAGCATGATAAAGTATGGATTAAGAAAATTAGTCTTCCCTCCATCTGCACTGCAGCTAAAATTCTCAGCACAGATGTTCTACTTAATAAACTCTCCCAGTTCTGACAGCATCTCTCAAGTTTCAGTAAACCAAATGAACATGTTATACTTGAACAAAATCCATCTTATTATTAAATCTTGTATTTCAGGACAAAGTGAAACATTCTCAGTCCAGCTTTATCATGAGAGTACTGCTTTTGACACAAAAATACAACAAAATGTTAGCTATGAGAAACAACAAATCCTTCCTTTCCACGTGCATCTTTTATAATTATGTCTTTTAACAGTCTACTAAAGAATAGCAAGAATTTGCTTTTGCTAAAAAACAAGAACAACAACAAAAAAATGCTGTTAGATACTGTAACTATAAAGACAGTATTTCAAATACAACTAAACACAGCACCCTATCAATCTGCAAACAGCTGCTTTTCCCCTCCAAGTCTCAGGGGCAAGAGAATGAAAAACCAGTTAATTGAAAAAATTGCTTTTATCAAACCAAGAAGAATCAAACTGGTAGGGATTCTTACTGCTTTCACTTGGCCTTACACAAAAATACAATGACCAATGCACACTGAGACTAAGCTCCTTGCTGAAAAGGAGAACTGCTGATCTGTGTTTGCAGAAGTGGGAGAGAAGACCCCATCTTTGCAGGAGTCGACAGAAGTGGGCAGAGGAAAGTACACATATACATGTACCATATTCTCATAGTAATCAAAAGACTGAATGAAAAACAGCTGATTACCTCTATTTTGGGTTCATTTCGTTCATTTACATTACAGTGCTGAACAAGCAAGACCATCTGAGATGATACTCTGAGACAAGGGAACTCATAAAAGATAAATGCGAGGATAAACAGGTTGTCCTAGCTGATCATCTGAGCTGGGATGTCCCATGTTGCAGAGATGGGCAAATAAGTGGTTGGATGGCTGGGCTCAGATGACAGTGGCTAATGGGTGGTACTATATCTGGATACCAGTGACAAGCAGGTACCACAGGCTTGTCACAGACCCTGACATCTGCCACTTTTATCAGGGACCTCAAGGAGCAGCACTCTCATCACTTCCACAGGGGACACCAATGTGGGAGCAGCAGCTCTTACAGTTAAGGGCAGAACTGTCATCCAGGGAAATCAAACCAGGCTGGAAGAATACGTTGACAGAACGTCCTGAAACTTGGCTAGGACAAATGCCAAGTTCTGCATCTGGGAAGGCAGAGCACCCTGCAACATGGCAAGATGGAGACTGGCTGGCTAGCAAGCATATCTGAAGAAAAGACCCAGGGGACTGGTGGTGAACAGCAAGCTAAGTGCGATTCAGCTGTAGGCGCTGGCAGGAGAGTCATCAGCATCCCTCTAGGCAGCATTCACTGGACCACATCTTGAACATCACATGCACTTTTGGGCCCCCAATGCAAGAAAGACTTTGACAAAATGCAGCAAGTCCAGTGGAGGCCACCATGGTGGTCAGGGGCAAGAGTACTTGTCCTGTGAAGAGAGGCTGAGGGCCAGGGCCTTGTGCAGCCTGGAAGAGGAACAGATGTGGGGAGACCAAACAGCTGCCCCTCAGGGGGATTACTGAAAAGATGGTCACACTCTTCACAGTGGCACACAGCAGGAGAACACACAACAGACAAGAATCATAAGAAAGAGGCTCAGACATGAGGGCAGTCAGTTTTTGGAGACTTTTTGCCCATACAGCCCCTCTCCCTGGGGGGGTTTCAAGACAAACTGGACAGAGCCCTGAGCAACCTGGTCAGGTCTCAGAGCTGAACCTGTCATGAGCAAGAATGCTGGACTACAGACATCTCACGAGCCCTTCCAGCTGGAGAAAGTTTTTGAAAGAACATCACCAAAAGCAGAATTAACAAGAGTAGAGGAGGAGGACTTCATTTTTTGCTGACAGTTTCTGGATAGCAGGCACCCTGTTTTGCTGACACCCTGGATAGCAGGCAAAGGCAGTGCAGGCTACAGGGAGGTGCAGAGGATGGGGCAGGGAAGGTTTCTTTCAACGGCGCAGAAGCCTACATGAGACTTAACATTTGTGCTATCTTCTATTTATATAAGCTTTATATAATAAAAAGAGGATATTAATTTTTGAGTCTTCAAAACAGAATAATCTGCAAAGGTCAACAAGTGATGCAGGCTTACAAACTAGATAAAGGCCAAAGAGATGACTGTGCCTTTGCTGAAAGTCAATTGCTATTCCATAACCTTTAGAATGGCTTTCTGTTCAGCAGTTGAGTAATTGTGACCTTTCTCATTAAAAAAAATTAACAAGTGTGATAAAATTCTTAACCTATTATGAAGAACATGTTGGAGAGATCTTTATCTTCCTTTATTATTACAAAACTTATGCCAGGCTATAGGCAAATATATTGAATGTATTTTCAAAATATATTTGTGTCAGGATAAAGACTAAATAGACTTTTTGCACACACTATCAGTATAACATGAAAGTGAGTTGTTATGGACCACCAGGCTGGCTTTCAGCAAAGGTTTTATTTGCTTGCTTGGAGAGAAACAGTGTCTTTTTCCACTTACCTACCATTTCCTTTTGTTAACTATACAAACTATGAAGCGTTGATTTATATGAAGTCAGTATTGAACAAATTCAGTAACAGATTATATACTGCATCATTTCAAAACTAGTAATTTTTTAGCACATTTCACAATTGCAAAAGCAACTACTCATGAACTAAAATAACAACATAAGAAAAAAGTGATTGTATATAAACATCTGACAGCAGTACTTGTGATAACTTCAAAAAAGAACAACTACAAATGACTAACTGCAGGGTTTACTTCAGAGAAAACAAGAGGCTGAAACATGAGTAACACAGCTCATTTTTTCCCCCCTCTTAAATCTGTTACAGGCCTAAGAGGTAAGTGTCCAAGCTAAGTAATCTCTCTCTATGTGAAATGTTAGGCACCTCCAGAGGACAAGTCATCTCATCCTAGAAAATTTGTCCATAACAGAATAGATGAATTATTTCCCCAAAGGTGCCTTATTCTCTCCTTTGACTTCAGAAGGAACCAAAGCAATAGCTTAAACAGATATTCAGTTTTAAGCAGCCAAATCTCATTAAGATAAAAGCTACCTCTAGAATTAGACTATATATCTAATACTAACCCTACAGTTATCTCTCTATGCAAAAAAATGTCATTTATATGGCCTTTTTCTGTACTGTACCTTAATACTCCATTTCTGTTTCAATTTAATCTCCTTTTTATACCTTCTCTTGCAAACAGTTTCTCTCCATTTCCTCTCTCACCCCTCCTATCTCTTTAGGGTTGCTTTTGTTCTTAAAATCGTGGAAATGTCAGTTCAGACTAGACTATTTTAAGTGAAAGAAATTAAAACATTTGAAAACTTTATGCAATGAAATAACTTCCTCTGCACCACCACCTCACCCTCTGATTTTGTGGCTTGCTTTATTTTTTAGGTATAGATTAATCAAATTATTCTATCAAAAATGTACCTAAATCCCCAAATGCAGTAAAATCTGAAATTGTTAGAAATACTGCATCTTACAAGAAAGCCACTATGCTACAAAACATGAGCAGTGCAGCACTGTTCTCGAGAGTGTTGTGCTCTTACAGCAAGGACATCTTTGGCTCTGAAATGCATGGAATCAATCACAGCTCTTTTCTAAAGACTCAGTATAAAAAGATGGAAGGAGAGATACAGTTGGCTCAGGAGAGCTCCTGAACAGGAAGTTTTTAAGCACTTATGGCTGTTACACCAATGGCTTGATGCATTATTCTTCCATTTTACCAAAAGTACTTATAGATGAAGAGGCAATCTCTAAGGTCAGTGGAAAACAGCAAACAGCATAAGGCCTTACAGCAGCTTCAGAGGCTCCGCGGTGTAAGTTTACCGCAGGAATTAACCCATGGAACATTTTATAAGCGCTCGGGTCACGGGCAACTGCCGCTGTCCAGTATCGGAGCACAGTGTTTAGATAGGTGAGACGCGAAAGAACAGACACATGTCTGATGAAAAATGATTTTTTTTTTTTTTTTGGAAGATACTATCATCTGAAAGTCTGGGCTAAAAAAATTATTTTAAAGAACGAAAACAAAGAAAAAAGAAATTAAAGAGTGCACAAGCAGAACTCAGCAGAAGAGACCGACCCTTTTTGAGAGGTGGGGAGGAGTCGCCAGCTGCTCCAGAAAGCACCTTTCCTAAAACCAACACAGACAAATGAAAACAACAACAAAACTTCATGTAAGGAATAGAAGGACAACAAGAGTTTCTATTTTCTCTGTATTTTGGGGAAGCTAACAGCAAGTACTGATTCAAACCAATCATTTAAAAGAGCAAGAAGCATATCTGAATTACTAACAGTGATTTTCAGCTATATTTTACATTTTTCCTACTTTTTTTAAACATGGCTGTTACTGGTTGTGCAATCCATCATTACTCACTGGAAAATACACTGTATCTGCCATCATTTAAGTAATATTATAATAGATATAAAACAATTGTGTGTATTCAAATAAAGTTAAAAAAAAAAATAAATCCCACAAAAAAATGCCAAACAAATCAGGGATTGAATTTACTTACTATTAGTATGAAGCTGTATTTGCATAGGTGGTAGACAAATTCAAAAGCATGAAGAAAAGCAGCTTAGAGTCACCTACTTTTATGAAAGCATTTTGTGAAATAGATGTACCAGAAAATATGGATTTTGCACTTAGTTCATTTATTGAATAAAAAAGTGAAGAAATTGAAAAAATGCTTTTTGTTTTTTTAAATCACGTTCTCTAAAATTTTAGACATGCAGCTCTCTCCCCCTCAGCACCACACTTTTGCTCACAGGAACACAAGGTAAAACAAGAAGCTTTTTCAGTTTGCAATCAATTTATCAGCAACGACTGAGCTAATCACTGAAATGAAACAGTCAAACGACTTGAAACACCAAAAATGCTCCCTGGCCGCTGCATAAAAGATTTTGCCGGAAGTTGCATGAGATTCTTAGTGAAGAATGACGTCTCTAATAGGTTATTAGAGTTCCGGAGAATGTTGACATTTATAGCTTCCAACACACGTGCAGTTTCTCTGTACTTATGTGATTTAAATTATGTTACCAGCTATTCTTAGTGTCCATCTTAACAAACCAGGATTATTTTTAAAAAAGGACTTGTGTTTTAGAAGTCACCTGCAAGTTTAAAAAAAAAACACTCCCACACACACCCCACTCCAGAGAGCTAAATTGGATTGAGTGGCAAATGGCACCATTCGAGGTGACATTTCAAAGAACACAAGAACAGCACAAGCCACACAGGAAAAGCAAGGGATACAAAGCTACATTATAGGCTCTGCAGGAGTCCTTTGCCAAACGCATGAACAGGGGGACCTCTGGAAGGCATCAGTCTCTCAGAGGTAGGAGAACAGACCAGAATTGCCACGTAGCCCCCTTCTCTCAAAGACTCTTTGATCACTAAGAGAAGACTTCTTTCCTAAGCACAGGTCCCTTAAAGCCAGTGGAAGCCACAGAATGAGACTGATAGCAGGTGTTTTGTTTTTTGTTTTTTTCACAAGTCTGATTCAGCAAAAGCAAACACACAGAAATAAATTCCTGCCAGTGATTATTTACGGTGACATTAATGAAAGCAGTCCCACAAATAATGTTGAATGATGTTCAACAAATCAAATTCTCTACCTCTAAAATCATCAATTGAGGAAAATACATTAAAAGGCCTATTCTAAAACCTCTCAGTAACATATCTTCTCTTGTCCATAAGAGCAGTTCATGTATATTTATACCATAATGAGTAAAGACATTCTGAATATTTGCTAACTTTAAAATAAGGTCTCAGAAAGAACATCAGTGCTTCCAAAAGAGCTGAAAACAAAGTGTTTGTCAACTTCTACTAAGAGGACAGAGATTTACTGAGACAGATATTTCTGGACTTTTTCCTATAATACACAAATGAATTGTAGTGTGAATATGGCTGGGCAAATGAACAGTATGTCCCAATAAGGTCTCATAAAGTACTGGTGTTGCAGCAAAATCAGAGTTTACAAGCAAAGTATATATCTGCATATATCTATCATAAAACCTGCCATCTGTTTTCTCTTAAACTCTAACCTGACAGAGACACTAAATGTGTGCATTAAAGAATCAAAGATAATCATTTATCAGCATGTTATCAAAAACAAAAGTAACTTTTCCTAAGGAAAGATTTCTCTTAAGTAAAAACAGCAGAGATGCTTAATATAGGAAACTCTTATACAAAAGTTACAATTGTAAATAAAGCAAAAGAATCATGTTGTATTTGGATGCAGCTTTAAGCAAGTAGGAAGCACATGTCAGCAATCTATTAAAGCATAAATAAATGGATAATGAAAATATATCTGTTTACAAATACTAATTTTCTCTATAAAATATTTTTATTATTGAGCACTTGAGCTGCACAATAAGCAGCAGCATCCAAATAATGCAGAAGAGCTACTGTTCATCCTTATGAAACACAGCACATTAACACTGGCAAACTTCTATGCTCTCCCACTTCCAAATCTTAAACTAGTGATGTGGGAAGAACAAGGGCAGATCTTCTTCTAAAAGAAAATAGTAATAAAACTAATGCAAAAAAATGTTTAAGAGAAAAAAGTTACAGTTCACTAAATATCCTTTCAGGCCTGAACCGCAGTTGAAGTGAACTCTGTATAAACAAAGCGTACAACTCCTTATGACTACATGCACCGCAGTGTTCAGAGGAAGCTACTTGGTAGCAGCTAACACCTCAAAAGCTCTTCTTGTGCTGGAATACACTCCTCCCATATCTACTTTCTCTTCTTTAGATAGCTTTAAACTAGGCTTACAAAACAGTAAAAATAAAGAGGCGATTAGGGCAAATAGAAGGATATCTGAGTTTGCTTTAACAGAGCCAGCTAGGTGGTGCAGCAGCAGCTTCCTAAGCACATTACCCTCAGTGCAGACCCACAGTAGGTCAGATCCCAAGGAACCCAGGAAACCGAGGTCACGGGCAACCCTTCGCACAGGCCTTTGTGCTCATGCAGCCAGCACTAGGTGTGCTCCACTATCTCAAGCTGTTACTGTTAATAATTGAGCAAGATTAAAGTCCTCATGCATCCGCCTGTGAGGCGATCCCATCACTTAATGGCAATGCAGGTACATCCTTGCACATGGAGTTTGGGAACAAGAGGTAGAACAGGTTCAACAGAATCTATTTTGTTTTCTGCTTCTCTTTGTACCCAAAATTAGGATTTCATGTATTCTAGAACAGTAATTCCATATACGCATCCATATAGCTACTATATAAGCAAATATTCAGATACACTGTTTATATATACATATCTATATGAAGTTGTGATAACAGATAGTTATACACAGACATAAAACTGGTTGTATCTTTCCTTCTCCCTCCTGCAACTATGTGCTTCTGATCAAGCAGGAAAACATTATTACTTATACAATATGGACAGGGAGTCCATGTACTTATGTAACAGGGACAGAAAAGGAAGAAAAAGATGATTTTTGAGATCCTTCTTTTGGTTTCAGTTCCAAAGAATATTTATGAGTTACAGTGAAACTAAGGATAAGAAAAATTTTTACACTATTATTTTTGAGCATTATGGACACACGTCATGAAGAGTTGGCATTTTTAATTATAAAAAAGCACAGCAGAGAGCTTAAAGACAAAGAGATGCATTTACTTAAAAATAAACAACTGTTGAGAGTTTAAGACTTCCCTCTCTCTGACCTGTTTTTACTATGCACACTTCAATGCTGTCTGAAGAATATACATTTTGATTTATAATTTGAAGGAATTTTTGTTTAAAAAAGACAATATTGCATTTTCAAGTGGTTTGGCTTCAATTCTATGGCCAGCCTTATCTTCCTTGTCTCCCTATGTTGCCTGCCATTTTACCCTTTCACAAAGTAAGAGGGCTACATAGGAGCTACACAAATAAAGCTGTGGAAAATATTCCACTGTCCCAAGCTGGATAGTCTATCCCTGAGATCACTGCAAACTTGCATCCACGTTTATCACATGGCTGGATGACTGTCAGCCTACGATTCTTCCTTTATGCACCACCATTTCAATGGACTTTGATTCCCTTTGACCCAAAGTTGCACTATTTGCACCCATCTTTTTCTTTGAAAATAATGCCTGCATCAATTACTTCAAAATATGTTCAAATTAACTAGCCTGTAAATCCTACAGTACATTATCCCCTTGTGGCAATTTGGGACTAACGGCTCCCCAGCCTTGTTGCTGTTCAAGCATACAGCCTGCATTTGAGATCAGTGAACTGGTTCATTTGCTGTCACTATGAACTGACCAAGCAAAGTTCCAGAAGATAATTCTTGTTTTCTTCTTATGAGTCACAAGTTGCGTTACAAACACAAGGATACACAATTTAAGCACAAATAGATAACTAAACAGAATTTCAGTTCATTTTCATGACAGGAAAGACTTTCCTTCATAAGGAGATATGCTATAACTTAGCCTAAATTCTTTGGGGAAGGACATGTTTTTCTTGTCTGTGTTCCCAGAGCATAACAGAGCTAAATCATGGAAGAGGCTCCTAGTGCTAACATGAAATACACAAATTTTCCACTTTCCTGATATTGTTAAAAATTTGAATTCAAAGAAATAGTTTCTTTTTCATGAGCAAAGAGACCACTCTACAGAATATTATCAGCTGGAAATAACTGAATCAATGCCCGAGTAGAGTCAAAAGTAACACAGTATTGCTGAAAACCCATTAGATTTAAAACTATTAGGTTTATTTTGAAACTGCAGCAGCCATATTCTGCCAGCGTAAAAGGTCTGTGCCAGGGACTCCGAGACAAGATACTTTCTGGACCCCAGCACCCCATTCCATGGAACGGGCTCCACGTCAGCATCACACAAAACTCTGCAGAACTCTCTGAAGCAGGACAGGCCCCCTCTCCCGATCCGAGTGCTTGGATAGTTTTGACATCTTCACGGTGGTGTTAGCACCGTATCTTCAACTGCCATTACAAAAGAACTAGAGTATTAGTGCTTTAAAAAAAAAGTTGAAAGTCTTCGCTTTCTATATATTTCAACAGCAGCATAATGCAAAAGCAAACATTTTGCTTTAAAAAGAGCAACCTGATAGTTTGGAAGACAGAAGACAGAATCTTCATCCACTCTCTCTCTTTTTACATTTACTTCTTCATCTTTAAAAATACTGAATCTCTAACAGTCGATTTCTAACAGCCCCCCTCCCAAGCACTTCCCAAAGAGCATTTACAAGAATCCCTGCAAGTTCCAGTTCCTCTTTGCAACACCACAGTGAAGTGTAGCAGCAGCTCGTTCTCCAAACGTGCGAGCCCCTCTAACGCATGCCCTTGGCAGAGCTGTCTTGCCCCTTCGCCTCCACACCGCAGCTCTACCAAAGCCTTTTCTCTCCTCGCTGCCATGGGCCACAGGCTTCTCCGCTTTGCGTTGTTGCTGCCCCTGGTCGCCAGATGGCCGTTCCCCTGGCCCCAGGGCACTAACTTGCCTGTCTGCAGAAGGCAGCCTGGCTGCCCTGGACGCCTGCGGGCTGACAGGAAAGGGAGAGAGGAGTTTCCAGGAGCTTTTCGTGTTCAAGTTACTCATGTGTCTGTTCTGTTGTCACAGAAGTACCTGGAAGGCTCTGCTTTGCTTTAAATAGGCGATTTGCTATGTCACTACCCACAGAAATTCAAATCACCTCATCCTTGCTAGCAAAATCCAACTGCAGGGTCATGAAAGGGAAAGAAAAATCTTTCTAAAGGAACAAGACTTTTCTGTATCATAATACCAATGCTGCTTACCTGGGGAGAGGACAAAGAAGCTCAAAGCAAGCAACGCACTGAAAAACTAAGCAGTATTCCCTTCAACCAAATAAAGCCCCTTCTCACCAGTGGTGCCTGCAAACTGGCTGCTGGCAAGGTGGAGGCGAGGCCAGCCCAGCGGCAGGAGCATCAAATGTGAGTTTCACCCTGTATCATGTCACTGTAATAACAGGGTAATACACAGCTGCAAAAATCTGGGGATTTAATCTCATAAATACAATCTGAGGGCCAATTACCTTATTTACATAATTCTTTAATAAAATATAAAAATGCTTTCAAGGGAAAGTCAATACCTTGGTCGTGCAAATATTCACAAAGGCAGGCAAGATGAGTTTCACCTTCCCCTACTCTGTGCTAAAATAGTCATAGATAAGGGAACATAAACAATTAAAAGATGCACTTTTTTGACTAAAACTGCCTTAAAATATCTTATACAATTATCATAAGCCACTCACAGCCCTCCTCAGTACCAGATTTCAGCATCTCACAGGTCTAATTCTACAGCAAATCAAAGGCAAACGCACTTTCTCCCTGAAGATATGTTGCTCAAGGGGGGATTTTATTCTGTAGTCGGTAAGTGTCCTAGAATCAATATGTATATGCTAATGGAATAGTATATAAAGTCACCTCAAAGGCAACTCGTTTAAAATTGTAATCCCATCCCCTACAGAAGGGACATAGGGTGACAAGTTAATTTAAAATTAGATTCCTGGATATAGTGCACACCTGATAATTTAGGGAAGCAGGAGGAGGAGAATGTTATTGCTCTATATTTGAAAAGGTGAATCCCTCCTTCAGCAGCAGAGGAAGGAAATTTCTAAGCACATGGCAGTGGAATCTGGCTGTCTGATCACAAGGATTTCTGAGCAGCTGCTGGGGATGGCTGGGCCTTTTCACCAATCCACACAAGTATCGAAAGGTGGCAAGGACAGGCCCCAGGGAGCAGGGAAGGCCCTGAAGCAGCTGAACAGTCTTGGCCAGGGTAGTCTTGCCCCCCAGGCACCCCGGCCACCCTCCTGTGCTCCCTCACGTCTCAGCCACGGCCCGCACACAAACCCCAGGCATTTCACACCAACGGCACCGGCTGCAGCGCAGCGAGGACAGAAAGCTTTCCACAGAGTTATGCGCTCTGCATACTGATGACAAGCGCTGGGAAGATCCCACAGAAAGGGAGACACAGGGAAGAAACAGAGACCTGCAGAGCATTTCCCTAGGGAACCCAAGGAATGCCAATTTTGCCATTCCCGTATCCGCAAGGCTGGGGCCTTGGCAGTGCGAGTACCAGCACTGCTGCAGACTGTATTCCTACCCGTAGCAGTTATCCTTTCTACAATGCCAGTCATGTGTGTGACAGAACACAACAGCAAGAGGAAGCAAGAAATGTTTAAATTGTCAGCTTTGCATCAGCCATGCATTTCTGCTTATGGAATCAACAGATAGAACAGAGAAAATGAGCAGAGAACACAGTTACAGCAGCTTCCTATTTTAATAACCGCTCTAATTGCGGACATTCAATTATTCATACACAGCTCCACACTTCTATTGTGCCAGAAGCACTGTTGGGGCTTTGAAGTTGGAATTGCTATGCTGCACTTAAAAGTATTTTGTTTGTCTTAAACATTACTTAGGCAAATACTTGTGTATGAATTATCTAGAAAGACACAAGGCAGCACAAGGCACACAAGGAAATAAGCCTATCTGTGCAGGTAGGAGTGTGTGCAAACACACACTGTTCCTAGCTCACAGAGCTCCAGCGACTTAAAAGAGCTCCAAGAAGCACATGGCTGGGATTAGAACTGCAGTGGCAGGTAAGGACATACACACCTGCTTATACAGTTACCAAGGAGGGAAACATGCAAGCTGGTCCACACATCTTCAGAGGCACTTCATGACTAAGAGAAAGCAGAGGCTCCTCTTAAATAAAAG
Source organism: Microcambeva ribeirae (assembly GCA_035222435.1). Classification (NCBI taxonomy): domain Eukaryota; kingdom Metazoa; phylum Chordata; class Actinopteri; order Siluriformes; family Trichomycteridae; genus Microcambeva; species Microcambeva ribeirae. Next base: position 63,391 of record JAYECN010815720.1, read on the forward strand.
TCAGTCCCCATTTACTGATAAAAACAGAATTTTAAAAAGATGTCTGTTTTAACCTTACCTTCCATATGGCAAATAGGAAATAGCTCACAGGGCACAAAGCTGATTCACTTTTCTTTCTAATCTCAGCTTATATAGTAAACATCATGGAGAACCTCCAAGAGGTTTTCTTTCCTTTTGTCTTCTCCTACATTATGAAGGGCAAATTTAAGTGATGCCAAATTAAGCTTCTTCAAATACTTACTGTGAAACTCCTGCAGTCCTAGGGAGACTATCACAGTCATTAACCCAAACCGCCTTTGTGACAGCAATTCACAGACAGCAGTTCTTTCTTTTAGTAAAGCTCACAGTCCATTTTTCTTAGCTAATGATTATTTGGAACAACTTTTCAGCTTTTTCTCTCTAATTACTACATAGGCCTCAGCAGTTCTGTCCAAAGTGCCTCTGATAAGAATATGTGCATCTCAGACAAACTCACTCTTAGTCTGCACTACTACTACAGAAGAAAGCAAGGCAGCTGAGGAAAGAAGTCACTGATGTATTCTCTACCTGGCATTTGCATGTCAGAAAAGGGACAGGATGCAAAGGCCATGGTCAGAGCAGCACAAATCCCCTCATGCACACACATGCACAGTTGTGATTCTGCAGCCTTGAGAAAAAGATGATCCGTCATGAGCCAGTGGGCTGCTCCCATGACCTGCATCTATTCCTCCCAGCAGCGAGCGTGACTGAGTACCCTTTTCAGCCCTTTGACAGAACTGACCATTCACCCAAAGATACAAAAACTCTATATTTTAAGTTTAGCATGTTCTGCTTTAATTTCTAAGAGAGTATAATTATTAACAGGACGGGGGGGAATAAAGAGTTCTCTATTGTTTGTAGAAGACAGCACACCCCACTAAGAGATGCAGACTGGCTAGGCCACACACCCCCAAAAATTGTACCCTTAATATCAGTATGTGAAAATAGAAGAGCTAAAACCAAAGTATAAAAGGTACCTTTTTTTTAAAAAAAAAAAAAAAAAAAAAAAACCATTCAGCCAATACTGACCAAACTGGCAAACAAATCTTGTTTCATGGCTACTCTAGTGGGTGTGGTACAAAGTTTACGTCTTCAGAAACAAACAAGCAAAAAACAAAGACGAACAAAAAATATTCAAACACACGATTCTTAGGACTTCTGCAGGACTTTTGTGTTTTACTGTCCTCTGAGCTTTGGTGACTACTGTGGTCCAACACATCTACCCCAGCAATTCCATATGTTATTCCATTACATATGTGCAGCTCTGCCACATTACTCTTAGTAGTTCTATAGCAATGCTGAATTCACTGAAACCCTGGGAGCTTTTTAACATAATTCTGCAGAATGCAAATTCATATACTTGAAATACACCACAGAAAAGAACTGTACTAAGAAAGGGCTGGACAGCAATTTACATAGTAGCTGTGGATTGCATGCGGTCAGTGAAAGCAAAAGAGAAAACACCCGTTCACGATAAAAAGTACATTAATCACAAAAAGGTCAGGGACTAGTTTCATTAGCACAGGCCTAATGGTAACCCAGAATTAGTTTTAACTTTTGCACCCAATGTACTTAAAGCAGGCACATCCGGGGAAATCTTGCATCCCAAACCAGAAGAACAAAGTTCCCATTCTCATTAAAAGGATCAGGATTTTCATCTATTGCCTCAGCAGCAAGTAAATAATGGTATTAACTTTTTCACTCTGAATATGGTCTCAGAATCATTTAGCAGAAGAGGGAAAGAAGCAGCCACACCATCCACTTAGTTCAGCTCCGTGTAAAACTGTCGATATTCAACTTCTGCATTAAGACTCACCACAAAAGCCACAGGGAAGTAATTTCCTTCTGTCCTTCTGCACATACACAGAAAGCCAGCAAAGTCTCATTCTTCACAAGTCTCAGACTAATCAAAGAACATGACACACCTTCTGCCTCAATATTCAGTATTTTGTGCAGTTGGACATCTTTTTAAGGGCCTGCATTCAGGAAGAACATCTAAACACACATTGAAAATATTCCCTCTTTCAGTATCCTCTGATTCATTTCATTGAAACAAAGAAAACAAAATCAATACCGAAGGATTAAGACCATGTTCTTAAGTCCCTTTGCTCTACTTCTGATTATTAATTTAGAAAAGAATATGCATATATTTGGTTCCTCCCTTAAAAGTCCGTTAACATGAGCAGAAAAAGCCCTGTGTAGCAAACCACTAGATAAGGCTTTTTCTTCCTTTCATTTCAGGCCAGGGGAGACTCAAGTGATAAGAAACACGCTGGCATCTGTAAACCGTCCTGCCTAGCAAGTTGTCCAGGGATTAGAACTACTGAAGACTGTTTCAGATCTGCCCCTTAAATCTGATCCTACTCCACTAAACTCATTGGATTATTTTTCCCCCTCTTAACTATCAGAAGGATCTGATAGCTAAATTTACAGAACTGGCAATACTCTGAAAATACAGAGCCTCAGAGAGAAAAGACATCTCATGAAAAGTAAACCTTATGGGATTATCAATTAAGATATTTTAGCTTCCAAACTTAAAATAAATGGAAAATATGTCATATGAACCTCTGTAGATATTCAATCATTTTATTTTTATTATATTGAGACCCATAATTGTACCTGGAAGGAAGGAAAAACTGGATCACTTTGTCCCCACTGGTCTAAAAGCACAAGTACCATCAAGAGACATACCTGACTCACTGGCAGGGGGAGCAGCAGTGAGACCTGTATTAGCAAGCTTCATTGGAAAAAAATAATTAGGCCAGTAAGAAAAAATACATAGAAGATAATTGTTCTCACAGTTATGAAATATAAATTCCCATAATTTAGAAAGTTCAATGAAATGATACTCGAGTAAAGAATTTTGCATCTGGGCAATTTTAGGTAATATATTACATGACATTTTAAAAAAAAGAAAGATTCTCTGACCCTTACTTGATCTTCACATATGTGCCTGATTTAAAATTCAGGGGAAGAAATTTTTTTTATTCTGATGTTCATGACTGCAGGATGCAGTTTGTATAATTTATTCAGAAAACAGGTTTTTTTTTTTTTTTGGAATCCTGTTTGGATAAGTTTAATATTGATGAATTTGCCTTTATCTCTACCATACATATAACAATAACCAGCTAGACATAAACAAGAGGAGAAATAGCTTGATTTGAGTTAATAATGACCCTTTTTAAAAAAAATAAATAAAAAAGGCACTTATGGGCATAAAGAGAGTAGCTTGCCTATGAGGGAAACAGGTATCATCAGCAAGCAGAGACTGAAGGCAACTTTGAGAGTAACTCTGAAACATAAGTATAGATAGCAAGCAGAAACTAAGGGTGACACATGATAATTAGAATATTCAAATAATAATTCTAATAGCATGCAGGACCAAACGAAACAAAGCTTTTCTTTTGAAAATTATTCCCTCATTACTTAAGCACTTAAAATTACACATCTATCACAACTAACAATGAAATAAAAAAACACACACAAATATTTACAAGAGAAAATAATCAAGATTCAAGGTCTAGCCTACCAACATACTGCTTCCATCCCACTCGTTATTTCCAAGCGTTTCCACCCTGTTCTTTAACTTGTAAACAGCTGTGCCAGAGTGCAGGTAATACATGCATGTTTGCAGCACAAAGTCCTTGATGGTACTGCTTTTTGAAAAATAGTTATGAAGGAATGATCTTATAACAGGCGCTTTGTGAAAGTAGTGTCCCTATAAGCTTAACAGCTGCATGAAGCAAAACACGACCTTCAATAAAGCAGGAGCCAGCAGCCTGCTTAATGCAGCTCACCAGATCAGTGTATGCAGATTTCTACCAACCTCTTATTTCAATTTCCATAAACGTCCATATTCCTTACTTCCAGCTCATCTAAGACACCTAATAAACCATTTGCACCTCTGTTTTGAAGCAAAGCTCATAGGAGAGACTTTGCTGACAAACATGAAAATATTTTAATCATTAACATATATAATTTAAATATATTTCTATGCTATAAAAAACAACATGAGTGCATCTAAGCTGTTTATTTCATTGTTTTTTTCTGCCTTTTCAAATATGTTATTAAACATACATACCTGATACAGCCAGACTTCTAAGGGGAAACTGACATGGTGCAGCAAACATGCTGCTTACCAGAGACATTTATAATTCAATTTGAGGACATTTGCAAATGTTAGCTTTCAGACTGCCCTCTTAATGGGTTCTTTGACAACTCTGCAGATGCACAGTAACCGCAGGTCTATTAGGATAATCAGTCTCAGGAGCAAAGTATTCCATTTTGCCTTTTACTAACATTTTAACCTAAAACTACAAAAAGAAAAAGGCATTTCATGTAACACAAGCCTCCTAATTTAAAGCAAATCCATCTGGTGGACCCTTGAGTGAGAAAATGCAGTATCAAATAAATTCTGGATAATTATAATCTGAAGATGTGTTCTGATGTTCTGTAGTGTTTTAAATGGTTTAGTTGTTCCTGTCTTTAAAGTGAACTGCAGGTGTTCAATTTCCTTCAAAGGAACAAAGGATTTTTTTCTTGTCAGATAAGAATAAAATAAAAATTTAAGACTGTTTTTAAATTCTGTAGGTTTTGCTGTGAAAACACATTGTATGGTAATCACATAGACAAAAACTAAGTTCTTTGATCCAAGTGAGCACCTGACTCTTACTTTTGAAAAGAAATGCAGTTTTTTTTTATTTTTTATTTTTTAGTGCTACCTCTGCAAAGCAATTCCAAGCAATGATGCCATTAAGATCTATGGATCCTGACCCTGCACACATTTATCCAGATACTGTGGTCTGCATCAAATAAACTTAGTGGGTGAAAGGACTTCTGATCATCCCAGACTAAATGCAAACTATCTCAAATTGAGGCCCAAATCAACATCATGCAGATTTACTGTCCATATAGCCTCTACCTTAGAGTGGACTACACTTCTGCAGACTCAATCAGCAGCTGAGAGCTACCTCTGCTACAAAAGTTAACTGTCTGGATAATCTTAACATCACAAGAGCATAGGGTACTTGACAAGGTTTAGACATCCACCTCCCATTACCCCCAGCAGCTGCAACAGCATGAACATAGTTTTAAAAGATTTAAGATTTGTACCAAGAACTGCAAAAATTATTGGTGAACCTGCAGCTGAATTGGAAGTAGCTTTGGACTTGGCAGAAAGGGAGACTAAAACCTCCAGACTGCTCATCAGCAACCAGCACAGCTTGCAGGATGCACTGAACTATGTATTAGCTATCACAGGAAATGCCTTGGACAGAAAAAAGCTCTGTACCCTAAACCCCCTAATTTGCACCCTCCCAAACTGACCCCTCTTTGGTCCTAGCTTTAAGGCTCCCCAGATGACATCATGTCCATACACACACTCTTTAAGAGACCAAACTTTCTTGGTCAACCAAAAACCTGGTTAATACACACTGCACAGGCATCCTTTTCATGGCTATTCCAAAGCAAGAGAAGAACGAACACCTCAAAACTTGATATATCTGCTGGCAGGAGAACAAGAGGAAATTTAGATGTATTCAGTTTTTCTTCAAAACTTGCACAGCGATTGAGCCCTGTCTGTTAGCCCAGGTTTGTATGCAGCCATCCATTAGCAGGAGATTCCTGCCACTGGCCGAAAATAACACAAGATTCCAGCAGTCCTGCAGGACTGGCTGTCGCTGTCTCCATCATCCTGCACTATCTGGCTGCAGCTAAGAAAGGCAAGTCCTACCTTTTGATTTTTACAACTTTTGGAATGTCCTTAGCAGAAGTTTTTTGCATACCCTTGTTTCCTAGTTAGGTTCTACCTCTTCTGCTTCTCAGTCTTGTCCTCCCACTATACAGTAAAAGGGAACCAGTATAGGGAACTTGTGAAAATGAATCAATGTCTCTGAAATATCTCCAAAACAAAAACGGCACATGGAAGTATTGTCGGGTAATTTTTTGTATAAGAATATTGAATATCTTTTATAACACAAAGTATTGCTGCTATATAGAACTTGCTTCCCCAGACACAACTCAAATCCTTCCATTTTTAAACACTCACTAGGACACCTACTAACATACACAATCACGTTCAAACTGGCACAGAGGTGGTAGGACAGCTCAGCTTCACAGCTGCCACCAGAAAGGTGCAACACAGGCTGCTTAATGTTTTCAATCAGACAATAAAAATTAATTTCTGCCATCTATACATAACTGACTGGGGGGGGGCAGAGGGGAAAGGCAAACTTACATACCCAACCCAGTCCATCCTTAGCCATCATGTATGTGCAATCTGCAACTGCGCATGTGGGGGCTATTACCTTTGATCCTTCAATTAAGCTTCAGATTGTATGCGCAGAAGTAACAGATGCTTTGCAGAGATATTTGACTAATTTTTTTTAACATTAATTTTCATACAGTTTATTATTTTAAATGATTTCAACACATTCTTTAGTGAAGAGCTTAGAGGTATTAAACCATGCTGTCAAATTCCAAATAAACTTCATAGGCATTTCCAAATGACACAACATATTGCTTTTTAATGAGTTCAGGATTGCAAAAGCAAAATTAACTTCAAAGGAAAAAAGGTGGACTAAAAGGCTTTTAAAATTGATTAGTTTCTAAGAAACAGTTCAAGATCATCAAATCACTAAGACAAGTCATGTAAAACTTAAAAAGCAAGGGATAGGATTTCCTTTTTAAATTTCTGTAATGTGACAAATACTATTTTTTTTTTCCCACGGTAAGAAAAATCTAAGAGGACTGCCAAGCTATTAAACCTTCCAGTAGATCATTTGTGTTATGAGTTATTAGCATAATTGGGGGCACACTTCATTCTGACCTTTGTAAAACTTTCATTTCCCAAATGCGATAGATACAAAGTGCTTTCATAACACCAATAATGATTATTTCCTATGGGAAACTGCCAATTATAAGCTGTCAAAAAAAAAAAAGGTACATCGGATATACGTTGAGAAACTGAACATACCTACCAACAGATACACTAATTAAAGCTATTCTTCAAATACTAATAAAGCTTTTCACTTCCATAAAATATAACCCCTACATTTTGGTTCTACCACATCTTGTCAGGTCATTCATTCAACACTAATAAATATTTGACTACTGTTTAAATACAGCATTTATGCTGAACATTCACCTTTCTTTGGCTATAAACCAGCACACGTGGGAAGCTGTTTTATCATTTAACTGCCTGACTCAAGTCATTATTATTTATACCAAGTCACATCTAGTCCTAGCAAAAATACAGATACAGAAACAAATCCCTTAGGTTCTAAACATAAGGTTTAAAACTTGGGGAAGAGGGTGGAGGCGGCAGCAACAAGGATCATATATAAGGTTAAGCAATCAAGTGTTGCCTTCCTGCTCTTCTCTCATCAGTTGTCTTGTACAACCCACATCCAGGTTCAGTAGCTACAGTGCAACCTCTGAGAGTCCAAGTGACAGAAAGGGTATGGCCAGAGGAAACTCCAGCACACACTAATCCACCGGATCAGAGGACGAGACAACCAGCATGCCCCCAGCTAGCTGGTCTGCCCAGCCACTTCATCACTTTGCGCGCCACATGGGTGGGTTAGGCACATCAGGGAAGAAATGGCGTTTCTAGCAACACCACCTTCATGCACTTCATCTGCCAAGCTGCTAAAAAAAAAAAAAAAAAAAAAAAAAAAAAAAAAAAAAAAAGTGAAATTAGACCACACAGAAACAAGGAAACAAGGAAGCCTTCTGGAAAATGCAGTCCTAGGAGATACTGCAAACAATCTCTTCATAGGTAGCACTGACTGTTTAAAGCTCTCCCTGGGTCCCACTGGATAGGTAGTTATACTTGGAAGGCTGTAAAAACTTATCAAGAAGATAAATGAAAACTCCACTAAGAAACATTCAGGACATAACCATGTGCTCCCATACTGCAGAATATGCTCCAGCTATTGCTGATTAGCTATTTTGTACAGTATTGCTTTAACTACATTACCTCAAACTTAGAGCCATTTGCTGTTAATACCTTTGCTTTGGTCATCACAGTTTTAAAGCAAGTTCCTAGGATGTGAATTGCATTTATGCTCCTGCCATTTTGCAATACCTTTTCAAGGTGAAATGGGTGTGAAAGTGAATATGAAAGTATTTTACTTTATCTTCACAGCATCTGTAGATTAACACAGAAAATGTGAATATGAATAATAAATTGGATCCCTAATTGGACATGATATTGGAAAATACTACATGCTGACATGTCAATAGTGATAAGAAGAAAGCTTTCAATTTCCTAAAACAATCAAGTAAATAATCATGAACTGGGGATTTATGTACATCATTTATGTCCTATGCAACAAATGGCCTAATTAATGTATGGAGAGAAAAGCCACTTTTTGAATAGACCCTTAAGAGATCAAAAAGAGAGATCATTTAACACCAGACAAGGAAGTTCACTGACCCGGTTCTTCACAATATGCTGCTAGGTGCTTACCTGCATCCATATTCAAAAAAAGTTTATAAAAGCAGGCAATAAAAGCTAGAGTCTGCATAGGAAAAGTTGACAAGTTTTCAAGCATACAGACCCAAGGTGACCTGTAAACAAACTTTTATGCCCAAATGTTTTTCTGCTTTTTCCCATACAACATAGAAATGCAGTATTTGGTCTGATAAAAGATACTATGTCTAATTGCAAATTTCACCTTGCTTAGGTCCAGAATAACTGCAGCCAAGTATGATGTCAGGCATGAAACCTTCATTCCCAAAGAAAATATGGGCATAGACTTCTCACTCAGGAAACTCATATGCTAATTGATCTGGGCCACTAACCTCCCCCAGGACTTGAGTATTAAAGAATCTGCCTTTCAGAGGGGAGGTTAAGTAATTACATAGGTAAGACTCAATATGAGGCAGGGGGAAAATAAAGTTTTGTTTGTTTGTTTTTAAGGAGAAACTGAAAAAAAAAAAAAAAAAAAACTCACTTCAAAGAGAAACCTTCAGCACCAGTGTGAGGCTGACATTTCCAAGCATCTTGCTGGAAAAAGCTTCCTGAAAAATACTTCCTGAAGACTTACCAACTTAGTAAAGTAAGTAGAGCACTGCTTCCTTCAGGTGAAAAGAATCTAAACTGATGAGATGACTATTTACAAAAACACTCACTGTGAAACACATTAATGGTCAAACTCCTTCAGCTGTAAACATGCCCACAAAAAGGACGGACTCTGCAGATCTTGAAAAACAGTCTATATCAGCACAGGCATTACATTTAACCTCTACAAAGGTTCCAAAGACACACTCCCAACTGCTAGCTATGAAAGGATCACATAATGATCTTGTTTACAATCCAGCTTCTCAAAGTCTGGTACAGATCAAGCAGAAAAAAGTGCAGTTATGAAATCTAAGTAGATTTATTCTCTATTTTTCACTGTAATGTTTAATATGACTTATTAATTTTGAGAAGAAACAACAGTTTAAAATATAAACAATTGAGAAGTGGAATGTGTGCTCTTAGGCAATAAACAACATTCCATATTTCTCTATCTTTCCCCTTTGTTTTACAGAAAATAACTAGACAGAAGTCTCATCACTCCACATACTGTAACTTTCGTAACTTGGCAAAGCAACTCCTGCACATTGTGTTTCGGATCCAGTAACTCAATACGTGCTTCAAAGATCTGGCAGCAGTTCTTCGGGGAGTTATTTCCTACTTTTCTGGCTTATACAACCTGTCGAGCCTGAAAATTTACACTTAGCAGATTAAGAGGATGTACGCAGAGAAAGAGGAAATCATAATAATTTCATTTATAATTATTGTGGTTTTGAATGCAAACTTGATTTGCCACACAGATATCTGCATTGCCTGTCATTCTCAGGCAGAAGAACAAACGCCATCTTTTCAGATTCTGTTCTCACAGGCACTGCAATAAAAAAGGAATATTTTCAGGAAACCAACTGCCCATTGGGCAGGCTCTGTACCCATCACACACACATTCCCAGTTCTCTAACAGTCATTTTAAGAGTAACAAAATTACAACAGATAAAACAGATATGAACACTAGAACACATATGGAGTTTTGCCTTCAATTAGTATCTATTTACTTGACCACTCAACCAAATACCTCTACCTGACCACTAATGTAATCGGAGGAAACACTGAGATTTTCCACAGTTTGGGGGTTTAGAGAAGTTGGAAATATTGCGAGAAAAATAGAACTCCTTTCCAAATACAAAGTATCTTCTGGCAGTAATGAGGAATATTTCTTTGCAACTTGACCAGCAAGCAGAAATTTCTAAGGCTGAATGAACTATCCATGTGCTATACGAGTGCACATCTATGTAAAAGAAAATATCTGCTGGGTGAATAACCTTGGTATTTCAGCAGTAGGGCTTGGTAGATAGTTTCAACTGCAGAAGAGTCAGAAATGGACAACCTCAGCAGTACCCATGACATTGCCTCCTCTCCCACCACATACTTACTTCCTATATTTGTATTATTGCCTCTCCCTCCTCCTCCTCCCACTTGTTTCATTTATTTTGCAGTTCTCTGTATACCTTTCAGATGGTTTTGATTGTTCTTTCACCTCATTCCCTCTTCCTCATATGTTTGACCCCAGCTGAGGTCAGTAGCAAAACTCTAACTTCACTGCAATGGGATGCCTTGGGAAGGCAGGAATGTCACCCACCATCTCCGTCGCCTGCCACCACTGCCCTTCATAGGGTCATGCCATCTAATTTTAGGATGTGAAACTGGAAGGGGAATCATTTCCTCCAGTACTTATCCCTAACCTCTCCACTTCTAGACAAAAGCTCTTGTTGATGAGCTGAGCTTGTGATCTGGTCTCTTCCAGGAGCCAATTCAATCTGTTATCCAGGAAGAAAGAAACCAAGAAAAAAACAAAACAAAACAAAAGTGAGAAAACAAACAAACCACCCCCACAACCCAGAGCTCTCTTGAGCTAAGCCATCCCAGCAGAGAACTCATCCGAGTCTGCACGGAACAGAATGTGAATTATTCCATTTTCCTCAGGTTTCCTTAAGGCCTACAACATGAGCTCTCATTTTGCAACTCACTTCTTCAGGCATCTTGCCCACTGTAGTTCTTCCCATGTTGCTCATCTTTGTATACAAGACCAGGTCTTCAAATATTTTTAAGAAAAAAGGTTTTAACTTAGGGCACTGATGAGATATAAATATTTTATTAAATAACAGCATGGCTTAGTTTCTTACAACACTTCCATATCTTTGCAAAACAAACCAGATATTTCTTTTTCTAGAAGGAAACACTAAAAAAAAAACCTGGGAAATAAATCTTAAAGGGAAAATTTTACAAGGGCGCCATTTAAAAAAAAGTCCCAAGCCAATAAAAACAACCTTTCTTGGCTGAAGACAATTGATTATTCAGGTTAGCGCTGCACACACCCTCTTACATACACACCTGTTCCAACAACAACAAAAAAATCCATAAACACAAGAATATCAAGGCAGAAAAAAAGTGTCATTAAATGTCTTACCACTTTGAAGTTATATGGTGACCAAAGGCATTAACAGACACAGTGGATCAGATCACAGACCTGTCTAGTTCAGTACTGTCTCAGATGCTGGCACCAGATGCCTCAGATGAAGGCACCAGAATCTCACAGTAGGCAGGTATTGGATAATTTATCCCCACATTAGATCTCATGCTGACCTCTCTGCTGCTAGCCAGATAAAATCTTATGCAAGAGAAAAATAAAGTGAAATATTTCCTTTTAATTTGTACTACTAATTATAATAATCACATGGTTATGAACATCCCCAAAACCAAGAGCCTTTATTATTTTCTCTCTTCTTCTGCATTAGAATGTCTTAAGACTGAAAAATTCCAGCCTTGGGAATGGTAGAATACATCTAGCTCCCCTCTCATGGTCACAAGTAGTTTGAAGCTGCAGCCTGCCAAACTTAAGTAGTCTTCTCCAGAAGCCCACTAGTCACGCATTCCTTCCCTACCAACCTCCACTCTGCCAACATAAATGAAAACCAACTCACCTGAACCTTTCTTAATTGCATTTAGCAGGTCTATTTTCAGGCAGATCAATTCTCTGATAAAATTCACCTGTCAATTACACAGGCTTTTGGTGTGACTTGGGAGTGAAGTTGAGGACTGAATATTTTCTTTAGCAGTAGTAGCAGTTTGAATTTACATGAAACTATGAGAACTTGATAACTGAGACAATAACTATTGCTATAAATTATCTGAATGCTTTGGTCACCACTTGCTATTCTGTTTGGTTAGCCCTCCTTTTTAATCTTTCTTATCCTGAGACTTCTCCCCTTTTACCACTGTGCATATGCTGCTCCTTCTATGCTCACCCATCTCCCCCAGGAATGTCTATCCATCATTGGACTTTACTATAATTAAAAAAAACAGTCTTTCCAAGGAAAGTATGAAGAATACATGATCACAAAGAGCAGAAAATGTTTGGAAACAATGCTTCATCTGGATGCTGCAAGCTTTATTTTTGCCTCTCTTTGTTTTACACTGTTGACTCCAAGTTTTAATGACAGAAGATATTTTAAGCATTCCTGACCTAGAAAAGTGCTAAGAATAAAGGGGTTTTTTTTGTTTTTTTTTTTTGAAAAGATGACATTGTCCATCCAAAGGTAAATTCACTCCACCTTTGAGCCAGGCACATTGCTTATGAACAGCAGACAACTTCTTACACCCGAAGAACTCAATCTCTAGGACCATAGCAACACACAAAGAACCACAAGGTCTACAGGTTCAATGGACTGGCTAGGAGAACAAAACAGCAGCAGGATTCATAGACACAACAAATCTGCAGAGCAAGAGGCAGCTAAGATGGAAAATAGACACAAAAAAAAAAATCTAAATTGCTGTACTTACCAGGGACAGGAAGATGCTACCCAGTTTTATGAGGAAGCCAGTGTCTAAAGCTAGGATTAATAATTTCTGTATTTTGAAAATAACTCAGCAAATTGGCAGGGACTATGTTGATTTCCACTAAGTCAAGTTCTCTTCTTTGCTCTCCTATACAAAGTGACTTCCATTTTGTGAGTGGTTATCATGCCCCTTACAGTGACCAGGAAGCAAATGCATTAGGGCTAAAATCCATTGCGTCAATGTTTACATGGATAAACCACGGAGATATGACAATGGAGTCACTGTACACCCACTGTGGCATAAAGAAATATCTCAAAATATTTGTGATCTTAATAGACTAAGCAGAAATAGTTCATGAGGGTCAAGGGTTTCAGCCCTCTTAAATCCAGGCAGTAACCACGTAACATCAAGTGCAGTAGATGATTTACTGTTATGTTGGTACATGAAACACTACATTAATAATGTTTGTGTTGGCTTTTGAAGTACTTTCACAATCACAGGAATTGTCTTTAACTATTCAACATTTTGGATGCCTCAGCTATAAAAAAAATCAGATTCAAATAAAGCTCACAGTTATACATAACTTGGAGTGGGGAACATGATGCAGTTCTTGAGATTGGTAGGCTCTTCCAAAGGACCAGAAACATTTGAAAGAAACAAAAAGAAAGCCTTATGCACAAATAAATGGACCTAACACATTAGCTCTTAATATTCCTGCCTTCCTTTTATCATTCTAGCTAATAGACCATTAAATATTCCCCAGCTCAGAGCTGAAGATCAGTTATTCAATATTTTTAAATCACATTAAGGGAAGAGGATTTAGTAGTGGGAGCACTTTCTTATTCTTACAGTCCAATCCATCTTTTGTAATGGCTACAATCTGCATCTTTCCCTTCAGCTTCATTCAGACAGGAAGGTACTTCAACTTTTTTCCTCAAACTGTTGGCTGACCCTCTGGGTTTGAAAGTATTAATGTTCCTTGGGCATAGCCAGGTTCAGCTACTGCCTGCCTATAGAGTAAACATGCCCAAATCCCCACAGCAAAGCCTTTTCATATGACGAAGCTATTTTGTATAAATCTATACTTTTTCTAAAATAAATATAAAAACAAAGTACACAACTACGTAAGTAGGAATAGTGCAGGCAGCACTTAATTGACTCTCAACACATGATAGAGCAATAGCTAAGAATCACTTTGTCACTGACAATGAGGTTGGGGTGAAGGTTTTTCTTGGCTCCATATCTGAGAGATACAGTGGCACATAGATACCCCCAACAGAATAGAGGTGATTTCATTAAACATATACAAGTCAAATTAAAATTAAAAAATGAATTTTAAGAAGTGAGATAAGGGTGAGGATAAATACGCTCTATTAGTTATTATTCTAGTCAGGAATGTCCACTAAACACCATCAGCTTCACATTATTGAACTGATAGGGCTCTGGTAGTCTTTCTTTCCAACAGTGTCAGGGAAACCATAATTCATAAAGAAGTTTTTCCTTGGTCACTTCCCTCTTCAGCCCAACCTCTTTCAGAGTAGGAAAACTGTCAAACTTCCTCTGCATGTAAATGATGTTCACTGATACAGGTGGCACCTACACATTTGCCCATGACTGTGCAAACAAAAAGTCTAGAGAGGCACAGTGGCTGACCTTATCAACTAAGGTGATATGATCTAGAACCACACACTGTAATAAAACAGACAAGAGTGAATGATGGTCTCACTCAGGACCAGGATTTAATAATGTCATGTTTTAGCATACTTGCCACCCAAAACCCCTCCTCTCTCTTCAAGCATCCTTGAGGTAAACAGTATTAACTTCAGCACACCACTCAACTTCTATGATTTGACTGCAAAATTTCTCACCAATAGGAACTATTTCAGCCTTTTTTTAATTATTTTTCTTGTAAAGGACCAAATTCTCTTTATATTTACTTTATGCTGATTCAAAAGTTCTGGAATTCGCTTTTTTTTTTTTTCTTAAATCTTTGACTTTCAAGATTCTGTATGAAACCTACAACATTCACCTGTGTATGCTACCTTAAAATGGTTAAAGATGGGTCCAAGTGAAAAGCAGCTTGTCTGACTTCCTTACCTCCAAAGTTATTGGCTTTTCCCATTATGTAGCGTTTAGTTTCAAAAGGATGAAAAACACTCAAATGCAATAAATAGCTACTCAGGATAAGGTAAACCAATTCATCCCCTACTTTTCTTTATTTATTCTAACAAATGAGCCAATTACCCCTGCAGCTGCAACAATGTGATATCCTTGTGACTCTTGAAGAAGAGTCCTACTGCTTACACCTAGGCAAGAAGTTAATTCCATCTGTTTTTTCAGACTTTTGCTCTAAGGATATAGCTTCTACTTGAAAAAGCTATTTCACCAACATAGCTTTACTTTTTTTTTGTTTTGTTTAAAAAATGCACTTGTGTCTGCAGGAGAAATTTGTTTACATCATTTACAAATAAACAAAGTAACAGTGATAGACAGTGAGTCACTGTGCAAGAAGTTTCCCAAATTCTTCTGGTACAGTAAGGGATGTACTGACTACCAAAAAGTAAAAAAACAAGGAAACAGAAACGCTTTTTAATGACTGAGACCAATGTTATAATGTAAAATATTACCTACAGCCACTGTACAATTACTTCCAATCCTTAAATTTTAGGATAAAGGCCATCACAGTGGATGTGGCTGACTTTTCTTTGATGATTTTTTTCTACAATGAAGAGCTCCCTTCTGCAATCAGAATCCACACCTAAAAAGTCATCTCTGATCATATGAAGTCATCTCATATCAAAGAGTTCTCATATAGATATTTTTATACGAACAGCAACAAAAAGTAAATACGCCACCTCTCCATGGCCATTTACAGAAATTTCTGTGGAAAGAACAGCAACTAAAGTTCTACAGTACTTAACACGTGCAGCTCTGCTCCTGTGCACTAAGGTGACAAGAATCACGGGACTCAAACTAAATGGATTAGCTTGACTAACAGGGCAATGCACCATTCCTGCTGGTCTCCCATGGCTCAGGCTTAGTGACAAAAGCAAAAGCTGCCTGAACACTCCTTTGTGGTCTGCTCAGGGCCTAGGTGATAAAGCAAGTAGAATTTGGTGCTTCTGGAGGAAGAACAGCTTTCAGAGAGAAGTCAGTAAGGAAAGAAGCCTGGCTGCTGATGGGAAATATGAACTAAGCTCAGACTAGAAGCACCTGTAAGATGAACTTAATCAGGTTGGGAAACTTCTCCCACACCATGAGTGTTAGAGAAGTATTACTTTTTTGCTACTTTTATATTAGGAGAAAAAGGCTGGCATCACATGGAAATGACAGCACTTCATTTAGCTCTTGCAACTGCTTTACATCAGGTTCCACATAGGTATTGCGACTATTCAGGGACCTCATCTGTTTGTAAAACTCCGTCATCTAGTAGGCTAATATTTGGAGGTGGTGGTGGGGAAGTACTAAGGAATTAGTTTTTTTCCCTTAGGCCTGTTTAAACCACAGTGCCTATGTGTGGCACATTATCATCCTATTCCCACACAAACACTTCTTACTTACCATCATGATGTCTGGTTTCCTGGAAAGGACCTCAGCATACTCTGAAGTAACAGATTTTGGGGCTAAATTCCTAATAATGTCTCTCTCCTCATGGACCTCAACCACCCTTCGACTACCCTCTTTCACAGGATGCTCTTCATTCTGCTACTACTGACAGCACAGCATAAAATCATTAGCTACATTTTAAATCTGAAGCAAATCTACTAAAAACAGCTAAAAATGCTAAGAGAATGGAAAAATACACTTACCTTTTGGCAATCAGGAATTATTCTGTAGAAATGCCCATTGTAGATGAACAGGTCCTTTCCCTTTAAAAAAGAAAAAAAGAAAAAAGCAGCTGAGGAAATATTTTATGAAAATTCACTAAGTTGTACATTGAGCATATAATAGAACACAACCTCCAATATTCCTAGCAAACTGAAGAAAGCAATAATAGTGCATATTAATATAGTTACTTGTACAATTAATATACAATCTGGGGCTGTGCAGCGGATAAAAAGATTCACACCATTCCCTCCACCTCAGACATCAGGGCTCAGATGGCTCAGCACAACTCTAAGTAGCTACATTTTAATATTCTCATCTTCCACAATACACATAATGAAGTGAACTTCAAGGAGAGATCCCATGGCTGTCATTTCTCTACCAATGCCACCATTTGCCTTCCAGTTGTTACTTTTCCTACCTTTTAAATTCACAGAAGCAATTAATTTCTACATCCAAGTCATTTGTATGTACGAGAGCTCAAAACGTACATAAGCAATGCAATAATGAGCACTAAACAAGCAAAACAGCAGAGATACAGGATCTGCAATGAATAGGACAAAACAGAGCTCAAAAACCACGTCAAATCCAAATATAATTGGAAACCTATACTTTATAAAAGATTTTTTTTTTTTTTTTTTAAATAAAGTGTTCTGTTTTGCAAATAATATGAAATTAACTGCCATGGCTCCTTCAAATGAATCTCTACAGTCAGCTCCTTAGAAATAAGGCAGAAGTTCTAGTTTCATCTTTAAAATAAACAAAGAGCCTAAAATACCTAAAAATACCTACCAAGAGCCTAAGATACAGAGCATGCACTAGGGATGTACTCAGGATGAAGTCTGATCTGGTACCTTTTACATTTTAAGAGGTACAGAAGAGAAATAAAAAAACACACATGTGTACACATACACACACACACCCAAAGCCTCAGAGTTTAGGAACAGAGGTTCAGGGAACCAAAAATCTACAGCCAAGGAAGGCCAGAACATGTGGTGGGTCTAGTGTTTGTCTTGAAACTTCAAGTGGACAAAACGCCCCAAGTAGTTCGCTAAGGGGCCTGAGAACCAAAGCAATCACAGTTACAGCAGGGAGAGCCGTTTTAATGATTTGGGACTGTGTCAAGTAACAGTAAACTATTTTAAGATTTTAAATGTTGAAATCTTAGGAAGTTGCCAAAAACTATTAAAACAAACTTTTCTAAAACATAAACAGCAGCTCCAAGAGGATGATGGTTAGATATTTTATTTTAATTAAAATACTGGCAGTGTTCATCTAGCAAAAGATGGCACAGCACCTTTTTTTTTTAATGCCTCAAGATGTCTCATTGTGCTAATGCACTTCCAGGTTGGCCTCAACAGCCCAAAAATTACATGTTAAGGTATCACCGAGTCTCCCCACCTCACAGCTTTACATCAAAAAGAAGAGCCTCTACACTTACTTCTGGCAACAACTAAAGCCAGGTCAGTGCTAAAAATAAAAATCACTATTCAAAACACACTTTTTGTATTCAAATACCCATTTTAGGAAAAATAAAAGTGTTACAAAAATATTTTGATACATACAGATTATCCTACTAGTTTGCAGAGAGATACACCTTGAATATTTTTATTCTCATGCAGATTATGGTGACTTTTCACCACAATTACATCAGCATAAAATCCAGCAGAGCTCCACTGAAATCAGTGGCATCCTACCACACCTAATGCACATAACAGAAACAGAATCTGGTTCTCAACTGTTTTTAATTGTTTACAGCTTTCTGGAGTAAAAACTACCATTGCGCTCTGAAATTTCTCATGTTCCATGTAAACAAATGAGTACAATGTCATAAAATTTAACCAAAAAAATCAATTTCTCTTTAATTACACAAATATCAAAAAAACTTTCTTTTTGCCAGTTAAGTACTTCAGAAGCTTGTTTGTGCTCAAAATCTCAAACAGCCCTTTTAGCAAGACTGTAAATTCTTTGAGAGAAACACTGGGAGCCAGGGACAAGTCTCAGTTACTGGTAGAAATGCAGAGCAATCCTTAACTCAGTCATTAACTATTGACCTTGCAGCTGCAGCCTCATGTTTAGTCCACAGCTGCTTTGAATGGCTAAAATAATAAAACCCTGAAGCTTTCACTTCTTTCTCAAGGAATATAAACAAACAAAGCAGCAATTAAGTTGGTCTTAAATCCCTTGATACCTCCTTTTTACAGCTGACCATTAATGGTATAGTCCTTCCTTCCCAAACCCCTGACCAAACAGCTACCCCAGGCTCTCAATGGCCAAACTGCTGAACACTCAGTTCCCCAAGCTGAAGTCAAAATAGTTGTTACTGATCAGCACACAAATACCACCACTAGCCCTTCTTCCAAGGAGGGCATCACAAGCCAGCCTTCAATCAGATTTCAAGTTGGGATCGGCAGATCACTGGGGATTCACAGATTGCTCCGAAGGATCCACAAACGCTAGCTAAGAAAAGGAACATCCACAATATGCTATTTTCTGTTCTTGAACCAAGCATTCCTAAATAGGTTTAATATCTACCAACTTCAGCAACTCGGTTCTTTACTGTGTCTAGCACAGATGACAGCCTGGGGATACATGTAATGCCTCTCCAGAGTGAACCAGCCAATTCCTTGTACTGGGATAGTGTTATCAAAATTGCAGGATCTCAGTTCTTCTCCTAATGAAAAGCATCCTTGTACATTTTGTACTTGCAGGTTGATCAAAAAGGGCAAAACTTACACTGAAACAAGATCCTGGGAGGAAAAGTCTCAGTATTTTTTAATAGTAATCTACCAGTAATGGCAGAGCAAGCAAAAAAGTGATTTTAGAGTTCTCACTATCAATCAGCATCTAAAAGTGAATGCTGTGGCAGTGTCAGAGAACCTAGAAAGAATGCAAGACAATATGACAATGGGCAACCTTCAACCTCCTCTTCTTTCCTAATCAAAAGCACCATTTCTTCAGAAGTCAATTAAGTGCACTCACAGCAGAACAGGAAACTGGCCAGTCAGCTATAACTGTGAACGCAAAAATACGGTTGTGTGTTATTAGGTAATTGCTAAGGCTAGAAGACCCAACAAAAAAAAAAAAAAAAAAAAGAAAAAAAATCACAGATCATCTATCCTACCAGAAGCAAAATCAGAATTGCTTAGAGAGAAGCAGCCAAGCCATTTCAATATTTGTGGTATATGCCGAAGTCAAGAAAAGGCCAAGAATTCAAAACAGCTTCCAGCTTGAAGTGCCTACTTCATACTATAGCAAGCTGCTGCTCTCTCCAGCCAGTTCATACATGTGAAGTATGGTGAGAGAGAGAAAAAAAAGCGTTTGTTTTGCCGCCAGCATTCAGAAGATACGGTGATTAAACATAACAGTTCCCTATAAGAAAGATGAGACTGGGCAAGTCTGCCATGTCTTGTTCTGACAGTTCCTGTTCAGTGACAAGCAGTGATCCAGGTATGGTTGCAGCCATTTATAAAATATTTCTAATTCGCAATTCCCAAAGGAGTTCTGTAGTATTCCCGAGAAGGTTCTGGCACTAAGACAATGAAGCAGTACAAAAAACTGTCTTCAAAATCCATCTGAAAACAGGTTACGTCAGAGTTCAGCCACTGGAACTCGCATATACCCTCAGTTTCATGTCACAGAGGGCAAATGCAATTTTCAATCCTTCTACTAAAGTGTAGTGAATACCCAGAGACAAAGCTCTTATCCATTTATGAGCTGCTGTTGCAAGTAGTAAGATGCATTTCTTCACTAGTCACCCAAATTATTCTATCATCTTAAACACACAGCATGGTTTTGCCAAATTGATTCTCTCTTATTTTCTCATGACTTAGCATGCAAGGAAAGGAATTCTCAGGTAAACCATAATGATTCTTCCACAGGATGGTTAACCTCCAGCAAGGGGATGGATTTGCTGATAAATTCAAAACCTTTAACTATTTTTTTCTTTACTGAAAGCAAGATGTGATTTGACAATGATCTAGAAAGCAAGGATTTCATTTCACCTGTCACTATGAAACAGCAAGGGAGAATGACCTGACAGAAACACATATCTAAAAGCTTGCGACTGTTTCCTAACTAATGACACTTGGTTAGGGATGAAGAGCACTTGCCCGAGTTCCCCACGGGGAGACTGATGCTCTAACATCCTGACAAGGACCTCATGCCTGATTCTGGAGTATGAATGTCTGATTTAGAAGATGAGACCAGTATAATCTTAATTTACTCGTGACAATGACTTTAGCCCATGAATATATCCTCTTCTGAAACACTCATTACCTACCAAACCTTCACTTATCTTGCGCCAAAAAAGAACGCAACTATAATGTATCTGCTTTTTAGTTATTTTTAGACAAACAATATTTTTTAGGTCTAGGAAATGTTTAAACTCACTATACAGCAACCTGCACATGTGAAATACAAAAAGTATTTTCTTTCTTGACTTTTTCAGCAATTGCAAATAAGATGCAAAGGGAGAAGGAAGGGAAGACAGAAGCAAAGGGGGAAGGAAGGGAAGACAGGCAGGCAGGCAGGAAGGAAAAAAAAAATCACTCTTGTTCTAACACTGGCTCCTTATAAGAGGGTGCCAGCTGGTACACACCTACAGGCGGGAAGCCACCCAACCACAAGAGCATTACACCAGCATGCAGCAAGGCTACCCACTGCCAGGCCCTACCTTCGATGGGGCAGACTGTTCTAACAAGGGCCTCGCTGCCGAATTGTTCGTTCTCATCTGAAACCTTTGAAAAACCTCAGCTCCTTCCTGGCGTGGAGCCTTGCCAGGGACATCAGTCTGTTGCTGGTGACACACGCTACACACAACTTGGTGGCTTCCTGTTCAGTTCAAAGCATTACATAATTTGAGCCTCTGGCATCTCTTCCTGGAATACTTCACATATTAATCCACAAATGCAGCAACCAGAAAACTCTCGCTCTTTTGTTCACTGATGCCAACCAGGATGGTAGTGGCTGCCCAGCATAAGCCCTTTCTTTCCAAGGAAATACAAACTGGATGGTATGATTCAGACACACACAAAAGCAGCAGCTAAATAGGGAGCTACTCCCCAGTAGCTCCAGAGGCAACAAAAAAACACTACATTTCATCTGTTTGTGCCAAAGGAATTGCATGACTGAAAATACATTCATAAACCACATACATGGCAGATTAAGGACAACTGCACTTAGGTTTACTGAGCTCAGTTAGGAAATTATTAACTAAAAAAAAAAAGTGCACCATCTTATTGCTAGTATCACACACGCTAACTACATGTCCTACATCTGACCCTAACCATGCACAGTCATGAGTTGGAAAAACTTCTCAACTCACCCTAAGGGGCCTTACAGCTAATCTGAAAAGCAAATCTGCTTGACATCTGCAAAGCAAGCCTGAGCTGGCTGAATTTCTGAAACCAGCAGGCTATTCCCATAGAGATTCCAAATAATTTGAAACCTGGTGATTATATTTTATGAAAAACATATTAATTAGTCATAGATACATCCACCAAAATCATCTATTTATAAATAAATCTGAGATTCCTTTTCCTACAGTGAATGCATTATATTTATCTGATAAATCAGAGTAATTTAGGTAAGGCAACAAACAGCAGCAGCATTTGTGCAATATAAACAAAGCAGATACCACAAACTCTTATCGGCATGCAAATCAACAAAAGGCCTAAAAATTTACACAATCTACAATTCTAGTCACAAAGCTTTAGAAGGATGTCTTTTCAGACTTCGTAATAAGGAAAGGGATCATTTTTAAGTGATCTTCTGTCTTGAGACCTCACAACTATGGGAACATGCTATCCCAAAATATCTACAGGTACTTTTACTTATATTTTAGGTGGGAATTGTTTTCCAGGATTTTAAAGCACTTTCCACCATTTAAAGCAAATTAATAATGTTGATAAAAAGCTGTCTTCTGGCTGAAAGTGCAGCTGAGGTGTCTCTTACTGCATGCAGAGCAAACAGCCAAGAAGGGGCAATCGCGGCCTCCAATACACAGCCTGCACAACCAGTGCAGGTACCAGGGAATGTGCCGTGGATGAGAAGATGGAAGAGGAAGGAAAGAATACAGATACTGCTTCCAAGCCTGCAAGCCTGCAGATGCTAGCACTTGAAATCATTAAAATAGAATGCAATAGGCTAAGGGATCTTCCAGGGAAAACTTAGCACATCACAGCAACCCTCCTTCTTTTGGGGAGGTGCACCAGAAACTGGCAGTTCATTTCTCACTATTCATATTTTTAAATGTAGATGAGCAATTCCAATATCGCATGTTTCAAAACCATGCCAGTGATTTATCCAAATCTGTTTGTCCCATTACATAGTGAAGAGTAAATACCTAACCACAGTAGGTATGGTCCCAGGGGGTAGTCTAACAACAGTGAACACTTTCAAAAGTATCAAATAAAGCATTCAGCCTTTTTACACACACTCTTTTCTCAGCAGTCATTGATTTTTTTGTCTAAACTATTTTAGAAAACATTAACCACTAAACGAATCTGTGCTTCTAGGGAACAGTCCATCCCTTCTTTTCTTCTTGTGAGACTGCCCAGGGAAGATGCAGCAGTGTATTTGCAATTCTCATGCTAGCAGATGTTACACCACAACAAAATTGCTCTGCTCTAAGTTCAAGGAGGCAGCGGTGGAGAGACGTTTACTCAACCAGATACTGGCAAAAACAACATAGGATGGGAAACCGCAGGACACAGACATTTAATTTCACACAGCTACCTTTTTTCCTTTCTTCCAAAGCTCTCCAATCGGTTTTAATTCCATAAGAGGCCCTGACTCGTAGTCACTTCATAATTCATTACAAGGCCCTAAATGCCATCAGCTTTTCTTGTTTTAACAAAATCTACAGAGCTGCAATTAGATTATACCTGGTTTAAACACACTTTCACTTCTACTCACATAGAACATGCAGTTCAAAATATAGAGCAAATTAATTACTGGTAATACAAGATAAGAAAAAATTCTTTGTAAAAAGCTGGGTGATACATTCAGTGGCTAGCTAAAAGTGGCATTTTTGTGATGGAAATAGCATGGTATTTCAATACAAGTAAATATATTCCTCCAGATGCTAGGACAGGAGCTGAAATCCACCCAAAAACCACCACTTCAGTAACACGTCAACCCCAAGTTTAAGCATTAAACTTTAAGTACAATGTTACATTTTGAGGGCAATGGGGTAAAATCTGAAACAGCTTATTTCACACTTATGTCACCTTATCTGTATGATAAAGTGTTCGCTGTAGACTCATCCTATATTGATTATAAATATTCTTCAAGAAAAGGACCTTTTCTTAATACCAATACACAATGTCTAAAACCGTTTCCCAAATCACTATTAGATCTCTAAGTGCTCTAAGAGTGCAAAATGTCAAATAACTTTTTTTGGCATAGCTTAATCATTTTTCTAGCCACATGCTTTGTTTAATCCATTGTATTTTATGTCCAGCCTCTTCTTCTGCCTTTCTCATTCAGCTACGCAACTGAATTTGTCCATGGCTTGTTTACTGTTGCCTTCCACAGAGCTAAAAGGAAGAGGGAAAATACAAAAGTGACAAAACCTAAATAAATGGGTTACAAAAAAATCACAGGGGAGTTCGCTGGCAGCCCTGATGTATACAGCTATTTCATTTCACTGATGGAAGGGAGGAAAAAAATTAAGGTTTTGACTTGACTATATCCCTTTAAGCAAGCTTTGCTGATTCAGAATATATCCATACAGTTGCCAAAAAGCAAAAAAAAAAAAAAAAAAAAAAAAAAAAAAAAAGAAGCTCCTGAGTTATGCTTAAGGGTTTACACAGGGAATCCTCACTGCCAGAAATAACACTAAGCAGCACATTTGCATTTTTTTCTGGAAGACTCATGTCAAAGATTGTATGAAAAAATATCTGCTTGATAAATACCCTGTATCAGTTTATACTCCTAAAAGTGAAAACAACGGAACTTTCCTACTGCTGGGCTATAAATCACACCAGGGCCTGTTCCATAACAAAGGTGTTGGAGACAACGGTCTCTGATGCTACAGGACACATCTGCCCAAGCAGCACGAGCACTGCCTTAGTTCGGACACGCAGGACATATTCCTGGGAATCTGGCCTGAGACAGTCTGCCCGTGCCCCTGATTTGCAACTCAGGATCAGGTAGCCATTTGCCAAAACACATTTTTGCTGGCATACACACTACAGCCTTCTATATACCCTCTCAGCACACTTAAAAAGCAAGGTTTCTACTGCTGGAATATAAAAAGACAGCAAATTGTCCTATTCATTTTGAAAGCTGCGTTATACCTTCAGACACTTCAACACATTGAACCAAACCACATCAATGTCAATCATTTTTAATTTATATAGCATACTGGTATATATTTATTCTAACCAAATCCTCTGTACTTCAGTGTATTATCTCATTTGGGGTAGCAGCAAATGGTCACCAACCAGCAGAAAGAAAAGGGCTGCATTGCAATAAATGCCATAAAACAAATACAAAGATAGTCCCTGCCCCAGAAACCTTACAATTTAGGGCATGGAGAAAGAATCCTTAAGGGAACATCCCAAACTTGCCTAACATTCCTGGATTCTGACAGTTGCATTACTTCAAGGCTGAGTTGGAAGCCTGCACATCCTCCCGCGCGCTGCAGAAAGCAGCTCTGTATCTGCTCACTCGCTGTATGCAAGTCCTCGTTTCAGGCACTATCATAACAGAAGGATAAGACAGGTACTGAAAAGCTACCACAGTCAGAAAGCTGGGGCCAAGAGCAGCACACTAACCCAAGCAATTGTCACCACAGACACAAGTTTCGACTCAGAGAGAAATATAGTAAAGAAAGGAAAATGTTTGCACTACAGCCAAATAAATTCATGTCCAAAAGCAATAGCAAAAAAGAGACTAGATTGTGGAACTATTAAACCAATATGAAACAGCAGGCGGGTTTTCAAGACAGGCTCCTACACTGCCGGTATTACACAAGGCTCCGTTTCCTAAGCAAGATGGATATTACTACACTGAGTACAGTAACTGTACTCAGCCACTTCTGTTTCTCACAGATGGCCTGACTCTCTGAGTAATTCCTGACTCGGACCCAGCCAGGGTGGTAGGAGCTCAGTTGGAATGATGCTGCCCTTCAAAGGGGTGCAGGGATAAAGCCACAATTTTGGAGTATTACACACTTTTCAGAACTTGGTTATCTTCCTTTCATCAGGGCTAATTTCAAGACAGAAAAAATAGAAGCTACTCAATTATTTAAAAGATGGAACATCCTTTTTCCCCCCCCATCAGTGTCTTCTGCTGGATCAAACAGCTGCCAGCTTTTTAGAGGCATTGTTAGAGTGATACAAAAAAATAATAAGCTATAGCACCACTCAAAGCACTTCACAGAAAAATGTTACCCAAGCTTCAGTAACACCCTGCAAGGCGACAGCGTTCTCAGGCTCCTTCTAAAGATGGGAAGCCACAAAGTGTAGGAAAGTTAAGTGGCTTACTCAAGCTTGCCCAAGGCCATAAGACAGCCCAGCTGGCACAGCAGTGATGCTGCAGCACAGGGGCAGGCACTGCCCATACAGCCACTCACCCACATCAAGCCTCAACGAGGATGAGCAGCAAGAGGGACAGCAACTGCAAAATGTGCTCTCCTGAGGCTCAGGCTGACTTAGCATACAGAGTTAGAACAAAAAACCCACAATTTACCCATAGACATTGCTGAACTTGAAAAGCTGACTTCCACTGTTGGAATTATATTTTATTCATAAATAAATGTGCTCTCTACCTTCAGAACTTGTCTGCAGGACTGCAGAATACTTGCCTAAGCAAAGCACGTCCTGCCAAGGGCTTTAAGAAAACATTCCTTAATTTCTAAATCTGAAAGGCAATGATACTACAAAGAGATTTGTCCCCTTTCAGTCACCTTTAAAAAGATTTACTTTATATGATTTAAAA
This sequence comes from Microcambeva ribeirae, assembly GCA_035222435.1. Taxonomy (NCBI): domain Eukaryota; kingdom Metazoa; phylum Chordata; class Actinopteri; order Siluriformes; family Trichomycteridae; genus Microcambeva; species Microcambeva ribeirae. The sequence continues at coordinate 90,038 of JAYECN010815720.1, forward strand.
TTAACTGTGGGATGATTTCATTGCTTCAACTTTTGCAAAAAGAAAAAGACAGCCAGAAATGTATTTTTTACTTCATGCATCTATTCTTATTTAAATGAGTTGGCTTCTCAGATACTGTGGGGTTCTATATTTATAGATTATGAAATTAAGCCACATTCCCAGAAAAACCATCATTAAGTTATTCATTAGCAACACCAAAGGTCTATAATTTTGTATCTTTTATGTACAAAATTTTACATCTCTTGACATCCTACTCTGATAATGACTGCATCTAACATTTTGGGGGTATACTTTGCACAGTTTTCATGTGAATTATAGGAACCAACACCTTCACAATCCAATTCTTTTAGATATCAGCCCTTATTAAAGCAATGGAAACGAAGCCTACAAAACTAAGCCTACAAAAACACCACTTTAATTTTATATGCCTGAAAAATTCCTCTCAGATTTTGCTGTATTAATATTATGCTTAAGTCTTAAGAAACAATTCCATTAAGAAAAACAAAAAAGCAAATGAAAATTACCTGAAAATACATACATATATATATATATAAACACTATATATACGTGCACAAATACAGGACATATTCCTGGGAATAGAGGCACGGGGCAATAGAGCCAACTTCTTAAAACTGTGTAACACTGTAATTCCCTCTGCCATATCTACTGGTGCAGTATTAGAGCAGTATTTCTGGACAGATTGATTCATCTTAGTTTTGAAAATTTAAGTGTTATAAAGATCATTAACCAGCAACAAAACTCACATTAAGTTTACTTCATGCCATCTCACAGCTGCTCATCATGCAAGTATTGCTTTCACCTCAAGTACATTTTAAAATAGAAGAGGAATATACCAAATACCATACATGTATGTGCTCATATAGCAAATAATTACTGCAAATACAGATTTTTTTCATTTCCCCATGCTTGGACATCTATACACAGTTTGGTCTACTTGATAAAGGTCTAAAAAGTGAACTGGGATTTCCATCGACACAGAAGAGCTGAAAGCAACTTAGGCAGCACAATTTCTCAGTGCAGACTTTAGAATCCTTCTGAATGAACTCGGCCAGATTTGTGTCTTCCATATCAACTGATCAAAAACGTGCACTAGGATCAGCAAGATCCAAGCAGTGACGGTCACACAGCTATCTAGAGAAACAAATATAAAATGAAAGTGACTATCGCACCTCTTGGACACTGCTGTTTCCTTTTGTTATCCTTTTGCTAACATCTATTCATCTTTGATACCAGCTCACTCAAGAGAACCTAATGATCATCAGCTTTCTGTTTCCACTGGCAAAGCACCTAACAGCTAGGTTTGCAACAGGGACAGCTAGGGTCTGAGCTCCTACGCATGCAATCCACACCTCCAAGCACAGAAGTGGCAGTACTGGTTACCACTGTCACCAGCACTACGCTGCCTTGTTAGCCAAACTTGTCTCAAAAAGAGTGGAGCACTATATGCTTACGCACCATATGACCAATTTAACTGTGAGTTATTTCCTTGTATAAAGACATGTGCACAAAACGGTTCAGTTACAAACTATTTTTACATGTCTTTTCTAAATCAACCTTAAGCTCTCATCAGGGCATCTCTACAGAGACTATTTGATCAGCACGTGTCAGCTCAGAAGGGCAGATCCTCAGAGACTTTGAGTACCGGGAGTGGTGGGGAGCGGAGAGGTGAAAGGGAGCCAAGCACCCAGGATCAAACATCCATAGCGCTTTAAGATGCAACCTAGTAGATGGGGGGGCTGCTCAATTGAGTAGAGGCAGCAGTGAGACCAAAGAGAGGGGGAGTAAGCAAGAGACAGAGAGGAGTCCGTGAGGGGATAACGAGGAGACAGCGAGCAAGCAAGCGAAGGCTGCAAGCTAGGGAGAGAGGAAGCAATGAGTGAGTGAGTTTGGAGGTAGTGAAAGAGAGAGCACATAAGCAACAAGCAAAAGGGAATACGGAGGCAGCGAGTGAGGGAGCAAGAGGGAGAGCAAGAGAGAGCAAAAGTCTGAGAGCATGAGAGGAGGCAGCAAGTGAGGGAAAGACCTGGGCAGTGAGAGAGATACAGAGGGCAGAGGCAACGAGCAAGAGAGTTCAGAGGCAGTGAGAAACAGAGAGCACAGACAGCAAGCGAGAATGCTGAGGCAGTGAGAGGAGAGCGCGCGCTGAGGAAGGAGAGCAGCCCTGCACTTCGGGCCTCAGCAGAGGAGCCCAGCAGCAGCAGCGAGCACAGGGGGAGCCATGATGGACACACAGAGGCTGCTTTCCTAGAGTCCCCCTGCCTGCCATGCAGACACAGGGAGTTCTTATGGGAATGTCACAACAGGAGCTGCAGGGCTACAGTATTCACAGGAGCTGCAGCTCCCAGCTCTGATGCCTGACTGCAGCAGCTCCTTTGCAAGCTGCTCTGATTCACCTGCAATCACATTTCATCTTGTCATCCAGTATATGACAACTATTTCTAAGCATATTTTTCTAGGGAAGTAGTACACAAGTAACACAGATCATGAGAGCAGAAAAAAAATAATTACTCCATCTCTCCTTTGCTTATGTCAGACACGCAGCACAGCACTCTGCAGCTAGCAGAGAGCCTGTTTAATCTGCACCAAGCCTCAAGGGCTGCATCTGAAAAAGAAAATATTTTAATGGTCCAAGAGCCTCCCCTCAGCCTTGAAGTCCATGTCTAGGAGCAGTACGCAGTCCCTTTCATCATGAGACAGGATCATATAACCTCTCCTTTAGCAGAATTATGCTCTGTTGTCATCTCTGCAAGCAAATCTATCACAAATTCATTTCAGCTTCTCTTCCTGTCTCTGCGCCTCCTTTACAAACACTATCTTCCCTGCTCAGGGCCCTCCACAAAAGAGGGACACTAGCTCTGTTAGGTTCAATAAATCACGTTAGGTTAGCTGAGGTAACAGGGTACTTCCCCATAAGGCATTCATCCTCCATTTCCACTCACTATTTCCAATAGAAATGCTGTATAAATTGGAGCAACATGTCCTTACCATGCCTACATCCACAAAAACAGCAACCGGTGCAAAGACATTCCGAACTGCTCTTATTTTTAAAAATAATTTGTATTCTACTTCATATCTTTCAAGACAGAAATAAGCTCCTACAATAGCCATCAACTCCTCCCCTCCTTGTGCTTCACTATAGCAGCTGGGGAGCAGTAAAGATGTCCAAAGGCAGCAATGGGCAAGCTTCCACAGCTAAGAGTGGAGCAGGGGAGACCTGCACATGCCAGAGGTGCAGCATGTACAGCAACATGAATAATGAATACCTCCGTAAGATTAGCAACAAAAGCCAAAAAGCACACAAGAGAGACTGCAGTTTCAGGCATAGGAAAGAAACAGGGACAGAAAATGTTGCACAGGTTTGAAATGAAAGCCTAAAGGATTAATATGGGGGAAATTGCACTTGGTCAGAAGCTCTTTTCCAACCTATCTTGTTCAAAACCACAGCTTATACCTTACAGACCCACCTCCCTTTCTGCTTGTTATTTTCTCCATCATCACACTGTTCACAGGATTGTGAAAACTCTAGATCACTGGAATCCAATCTTATTAACCTTTCAAGCCCTCTGTCTCTTTTTGTCCCCTTTATTAGTCACTCACCTCCTGACTGATTGCTTCCAGGCTGCAGCAGCATGCGTGCGTATGGGCTTAAATTCAATAGGGAAATGTTAGAAAAGGAAACCTATCTGTGACTTTAATCTTAAACAGCCTGCTCTTTAATGTCTATTTCATATTGACTTCCTCCTTACATGCAAACATTGCCTAAATTGAATATATATATATATCTCCTCTTTCAGATAGCATACTGCTAAACCAACCTCAGCAACTAATGTTTTTATTTAAGTGTTGATAAGTGAATTGTATTTATTCATACTTTCATACAGTATTGCACATAAAAACAACAGAATATAAGCACCAAAGGTCTGGATTAAAACATTTCATAGAAATAATTGGTCTATCAATATAACCACTGGAAAGGAACCATGCAGAGTGCTCAACCCAAGCAAAACAGTCACTTTGAACCAAACACCTAGGCCTTTACACCACTTCTCAGTCTGCTGATATTGGCCAACTGCCAGGTTAGCTCCCAAAGAAAGTTTCAGTTGAAGAGCCCCAATGCCTGTTGCATAGAGCCAGCTTCTTCAGCAAGGAGAGGGCAGAGGTGTTGGTTTCAGCAATACTGATTTTGGGACCTGCACATACAGGCCATATGATAGATCATAGTGCAAGCACAGTGTACTCTGTGGCCTAAAGCTCCAAGCTACTGTTACTGGACAAAAAAATAAGCTCTTATTTTGAGAAAAGACTAAGCAAGTGTCCCCGAGTTGTCTAAGTCCTATGCACAGTGATAGTAAGAAAACATAAAATTGCAGATAAAAGGTCATATCTTTATGTATGACAGATGCCAATCATCTATTGAACTCAATTTCCAATCATCTCTTAGTGAAAACATGAGAAATGGAACAGCAGAGCACTTTCTGCTACTGAGTATATCCTCTATCCAAAAGCATGCAGCAGCTGCAAAAAGTCAAATTATAGATTCATCTTGCCTCCTTGAAGTCAACCATTAAACAGGGCAGTGCAAGAGAGCCTGCTTCACTCCCACATTCATGGGCTCTCTGATCTATGCTGCCTTGTGACTAGTTATTAGTTACTAGTGGGACAAGATCAAGATTGAGTTCAGCACTGCTAACGGGCAATGGAAAAGAAGGGGAAGCTAAACAAACAAAGAGCAAAGTAATGGCCTCATCTGCCACAGAAACCTAAAAGAAAAGAGGAAAAAAATGAGGAAAAAGTTAAAGAAATAAAACAATCTTAGAAGCTGGAGACCTTGTACTTTTTCCTTTTCACGTACAGACTCATTACCTTATGGCAACCTAGTCTTTCAGCGACACCCACATTGCTCCCCATGAAAACAGGTTCTTTCCCACAGGAAAGACTCACTGGAGTTTCTCAGAATTCCAAATATGAAAAAATATTATCACTGACAAACACCATTCATCAAAGCCTAGTAACAAGCCACATAGGCCAGTACAACTTCCTAACACCCTGCCTAAGGGTTGGGACTGTCAGTGGGAAAAAATGAAGAGGTTTTCTGCTTCATTCTCCTCTCCAAAAGATGAGATTCTTCAGTTGCTGCTTGGGTGCCAACTCAAGTTCTTCATCCAGTAGCTGCTGCTAGGTCTTGTACCACCCTATTTAAGAGCAGCATCTGCCTCAGTTGAGAACCCACACAGCCAAACCCACAGCACCTCATCTTTCAAATTCATGTAGGTCTTCAAGGAGGGAATGCAAGTTCTTGTTTGCCTCCAACATCCAAACAGGGATAACCTCGCAGGACAAGACCAGCAACACACCATCCAGACGTTTGCTGGAAAGGAATCTCTGAAGCCACAATAGTGCTGCACCTTCTATTTCTGTGTCACATGAGCCGCTCGGGAGCGCCATGTCCTGAAAACTACAGAAAGTCTGGGCATAAGTGCTGCGAGAACAGCTGTGAAAGCTGTCCTGACTCTCTTCCCCAAATTGGAGCGCTGGTCCAGACATCAGTGTGTCCTTCTAGAACATGGAAGGTTGGGAATGTGCTTTCTTCCAGTGTGACAAATCTCTTCTTCTGTATAACCAAACTTTGTAAATTGCTACCACGAGGAGGCGGCCCAGAAACAGCAATAAACACTTTCACATCTTAGCGATCACAGGGTGAAAACACAAGCAAACCAAGGTGGTTAATGCCAGAGCACACACTGCTGGTGTGGTAGTTACACCAGTGCCATCCACCCATTCAGACTCACAACAGGTCAGATGTCTGGGTACACAACACCTAGAGATCACACAAAGAAGGCAAGCCAACATCTGCAGCAGCGAGGGGACCACAAAGCCTGCTCTCAAAATCCCATTGAATAAAATTGATCTGAGCCTTTGATGCATGCACTTAAGGCATTTTGATGTGGTAAGTGTTACGCATGCATCTCACAGAAGAATAAGGCCTCCTAAACAGCAGAGTCAAAAAAACTTTTGAGGAGTTCACAGTCTGGGTCATAAACATCCCTACTATGGGCAACTTCTGCAGACATCAAAGAGTCTTCCCAAAATCATGTGCATGTATTACAAATCTCAAAATAAGTAAAGGAACCAAAGCTAACAATTTTGCAATATTCAAAGTGGCACAATGCACCTATTTATTAGGTAATGGAACTAAGCCCAGGCTACTAATAAGCCACTCTGCAAATAATGCTTTGTGCAACCTTTAATAATAGTTTCCACTAACAACCAACCAGTTATTTTATGAATTGAAAAATCTCACTTCTAAATTAATGTACAACAGTTCACTGAATGTAATGGACACGGATGATTAAAACTACAGTGGAAATCAGTCTTCCCTAAAATCAATGAGGTACCTGTTCTCATAGCTAGCCAATCTTCAATAAGATTGTGTTTTTGTGCTCACTTTTAGAATTCTGATAAATATTCCCCTGCGCCTCCTCTTCCCCTGGAAAATAAAGTAATTCAATTTTAAGCAAAATATTAAAACAGCAATCTCACAATTTGCTCTCTGCAAATTATAAACAAGCAGAAATAGGCAGAGTTGGTAAAACTATCAAGGAAAAATAATCAAAGTGACTCAAGATGAATACAAAACCCAACAAAAAATGCACAAAGAAAATACAAAATAAACAATATCAGGAATAATGGAAATTATGCTCCTACAAGTTTTCAAAACACTGCATGCAAGCCTCATGAAAATAAAGCCATCATTTCCTATAAAGCCCTAACAAATATTTGACACACTCACAGCATAGCTCCAAGTTCATCATCACTGCCAGGTATTACTGGAACAAACGGCAAAGTCTGCAAAAGAAGTCAGCAGTGTGCATTAAGCAAGACCACCGGGCCATTATCTTAGAAAATGTAGAAGCAGAACCAGTGATTTTTCCTGGTATATAACAAAGAGCTAGTTTCTCTGCCAATAAGGGAAACTCATATAGTATCTCTCTTCCCTGTCATGGTCTTTAGCTCTTTCCCTTCCAGGCTTTTTCTTCCCTGCACACTCAGAAAAAGCAGAGAGCGTATGTTATGCATAAATTCATGACATAGAAAATTCTGTTTTAGAACACAGCTCTTGTGCGTGGGCGCATGTCTATAAAATAAAAGGCACTGTTACTCTAAGTACGAATCCACATCCAGAAATTAAATCAGATCTTAACATTTTATTTTGACAGCTACGCACAGTTATATTTCCACCAGAGGTTTGACTTCAGTATGAATACCTGGGTTTTAGTGTTATGATCAAAAGATGAATCAAAACTGATGCTTGAAGATAGAATAGTATTAACACTTGTGAAAGAGTTCCCATGCCTGAAATCTGTAATTTACTTTAATTACTTGCTGAAATTATCAGCTGCAGAGAATCATAAATCTGTTTCCAATTTGTATTTATAAAGTATCTCTGTACAAAATAAATTTGCTCAGCTCTGTACAATGACAATTATTTTATAGTACCTAGCAACACTATGTACCCACAACCTGGAAGAAGCCTGCAAACACAGTACACATCACACTCTGAGAAGTTAAGGAAAATAAACTCAAATGAGCAACACTGCCAGCTTACTGAAACTGCTCAAATCAACCGCATCGCTCAGTCACCAACATAAATGTGTTACAACAGAACCTACTCCATCCATTGGTAGAACTGGCAATGTTACGGTTTCTGTACGAGCCACATTAACTGAGGTTATCAATCTGTAAATTCCACAAAATAACATGAAGTTTGGAAAAACACTGACCATTATTTAACCATTAAGAGGCTTTACTGAAGATCTGTGCTCTTTGGGTCTTTGATGGCACACAGCCCTTACCACCCATCTTACAGAGGCATCCCCACAGGCACATAAACATTATATAAATCCTCTCCCAAAGATGAAGATCAGTCTGCAACTTTAGAGTACCATCTTCTCTGGAGAAAGTATCACCTAGCAAAAATGCTTTGGGTATCTCACCAATGCACCAGCTCCTTGGGTTCCTACCAGAACCTCCTTGGGTTCCTCCTGCAGAGGCTTAAAGGAATACTTGAAATTCACTTTCAGGCATTGAAACAAAGAAGAGCAAGGCTGAGCAACAGTAACCAGGAGGAATAAACAGGATTAAGTAACAGGTGTCTGACTGCTCGCAATCCCAAGCCACGCACCCAGCCCTGCGCACGGTGCTGCTGGCAAAATGGCACCTGGCTTTGCACCTCGCTTCCAAAAGTTACCCGCAAGCGCTCGGGAGAGCGCCCGGGATTTAAGCGAGGGACCTTGCTACTCGCCTGCCAGAAAAGCAAAATAAAATAAAATAAAATAAAAACAAAACAGGAATCCCCGAAGGTGAGCCTTTCCTTTGTTTAAAGGAAGAAAAAAAAAAAAAAAAAAAAAGAAAATAAGCCGAAGTTATACTTAACTGCACAGAAACATTTGTCACACTGCCCAGCACTGGCAAAATCCGGATACGCTCAGAAACTACCGCGAGCCGCACGGCTGGCAGCGCGGAGCGGGAGGGCAGCGGAGCCGCCCGCCACACGCGCACGTACGTACGTCGGTATACAGCCGCGTGGGCACATACATTAATATATATATACACAAACAGGCATCCGGGGCAGAGCCCCGGCCGGGCGGCGGCGGCAGCG
>JAYECN010815721.1:0-43024 GCA_035222435.1 Microcambeva ribeirae
AAAAAATTAAAAAAAAAAAAAAAGCAAAAAAAAAAAAAAAAAGCTGCCATCTCCCTTATATGAAGTTAAAAGGATAAAGGAAAAACATATCAAGAGAACGATGAGATGATGAGATATGGATTTAATTTACCTTCAAATATTAGGAGTAATGAATTTTCTTCTCATTTCCAGCGTTCTAAGAATCATCTTAATACTAAATATGTTAATGTAACTACATTAGTTTACTTAATGCATCTTTATATTACAATGTTCTTCACAGGACCTCGCAGTTAACAAAGACTATGTACACTATGTACACTCCTCTTTAAATTTGAATTGTCTTAGCTTTCAAAAAAACAACCAAAAAAAAAAAAAAAAAACAAAGAAAACAAAAAACCAAGAAGGTACTTTCACTGAACATCACTCAACCTACCAATGCTGTAAGTGAGGAGTGGCAAAATCAATATGTTACCAACTCTCCTCACTTTGTTAGCGCTTGTTTAGTCTAGAGCAACAAGATAAATCAAGAAATAGGATGATTAAAAAGCATATTTAGGACTGGGTATTCAAAGGGGTCTGGTAACTGTTCTACAGCAGAAAAAATTCTCTTTTTCACATTCACTTTTACAATCTAACTAACCTTAGGATTCTGCTGAAAGGCGAGAAAGGACTAGAGCTGAAGAGGATTTCCAAGTAACAACAAATGGCTTCATTTCAGTTCTGACTTCTTGCCATAACGGAGTTCTGTATCCAACCCTTCTTGTGCACCCCTCCCTGATGCAGGTCTAGCTTGTGCCAACTCCATGCACAAAACAGAAGATCAAAGACAACTACGACAGCACAACTTTCACTGGCAGTGACATATTTTAGTATTTGCAGACCAAATCACTTGTTTTTCTACATTAAGATTCTTCATCTCTTCATCTCCACAACCTACTTTGGAATTGGGCTGTGAAATAAAATAGATTCGTCCTTTCAACCATATCATTAAATTTACTGAGTCTTCCTCTTTACCCTAGCATTTCTCTGCAACTCTGCCTGGTGAAGGCCTCAACACAGCCAAGCATTCACACTACTTCCCACTGTGTGTGACAATCATAATGATCTGGGAGCAGTGCAGACACAAACCCTCAAGCCAGCCCCTGGGTTCAAGGTCATGCCCATGGGAAATCAGACTCATCAGCTCCCTTCCATACTACAGATCTCCAGGAAGTCTAATTCTCCAGCAAGTTGATACTTAATTTATCTTGCTTGGCTTATTCTTTTTTCTGCTGATGAGACTGACTACTTCTACAGTATCACTACTCTCTAACAATCCATGTGATGTTCGCTTTTCTACAGAACGCCTGTTTAATTGCTTTAGCATGGCTCTGCTCTCACTGCTTTGGAGGGCAGAAATGCAGCAAGAGCGGACAAACCAAGATCGCTCGGTAAATGAGTCTCCCAAATCATTAACACCATGAAGTGCAAGGATTCAGTGTGTTACTTCAGCTTCATAGGATATAATTACATGTTTTGATTAGCAGATATATTTTCCCAGTCTCAGGTGTCAACAAGGGTTCAAGTGTGTAACATGTATAAATGGGTGCTAATTTTACTAGTCATTGAAAGGTGGCTCCCTAATTGCATTTATACCCTCTTAGCCAATTTTCCTTCTATACTGCTTCCCTTTAGCACATCTTCCTGCTCACTTCCTTACCATATCTGAACTCTCCAAAACAGAAGAGTGGCTCTATAAACCAATAGACAGGACAAACAACTTGCCCACTGACCGGCAGTGGAGTGCTGAACGAGTGCCAGGTTTCATGGAGCTCTCCACCACTTTGTGGCCATTTCTGTCCTGTTGTCAATTGTATCTCGCTTCGCACGCTGCCAGCTGGGGGCAAGTCTCACAGCAGAAGTTGCACTCTTTTTGCAAATTCTGATTCTTGCTTTTGGATTTAAGGGACTCAAGTGCCTTCTTTGCGTGGTAGTCTCCTGGCAAAGTCGCTCGTGTTTTGCTAACAGAACCGAGCTGGGGCCTGAGAGCTGAAAGACTCTTTCTTCAGGGAGTTAGCTGTACCCGAACACCGACTAGTAAGGAAAAAAATATCAGGCCTTGCCTAGGAACATGGGATGAAACTAATAACCATAAAGTTCTGGACTTCCCTAATTACTCTTAGTAACTGGAGTACCTAAGTAATTTCAACTGCTTACTAGGATTCAGGGAGCAAAACAGGAGAACCCAGATGACCCAAAGGTTCCTGAGGACGACACTGTACTGTGTGCACACCAGGATCTCTTGCCAGGAGGGCTTTTCAGAGGGCAGGAGGCATCAGACTGAGGAGCTCTCCTCCCTGTGCCAGCAGCAGCACTCAGATCTATGAGGAAATGCTGTGAGGGAGCAGTGGGAAATGAATTCACCACCTCTTCTGCTTCCCTGGGCCTCTCAGGATGCTACATCACCCACATGCCGAATTGCTCCTAGCTATGGACAAATACATCAAGATGGGGAAAACCACAACACAAACAAAGGTAAAAAATACACCTATACCTTAACCTAAACTTTTTTTTTTTTTTTTTGGATTGAAACATGCATTAAAAAAAAAGTCTATAAAACAACTTAGTGCTAAAATTTCTCATCCAACTCACCCTATTAAATGGCTAATCTGAAAGGATAATTCAGCACAGAATATTAGCTGGTTTAAGCAAGTGGCTGGAGACAGCAATAAATAGCTCTGTCCTACGGATCACAGCATGGGCTCCTGTAGCTTAGCTGGCACAGTGCCAGGGCAAGAAGAGAAAGCTCCATGGTATGGCCTAAGAAACTCAATGAATGCCACAAATATTGAATACATCTACTCAAACTATACTCTTGACACTGATACTTTGAAGAACCTTACTAGTTATTATAAACATGGCTAACTCCAAATAATAATTAAGAGAAAAATCATATGGAAATTACTAATATATTCATCACCAGTGTGTTAAATTTTTTTCCTGAAGAGGGCCTGCAAAGGGTCTGGATTTAGAAATCAGTTTGCACATGGCTTGATATACCATGATTACCCACAGCTGTCAGACTTTTTTAAAACTGTATTAAGAGCTTAGTGCAAATATCTTACAACAGTGAGTAGATTTAAAACAACACCACCACCACACAGCAAACCTGGCAATACAGCCCAAGAACACTACAAGCGCTTTAACATCTTCACCTTGCAACAGTTGCGGTACGCAGATCACCGATTTCTGCAACACCCACTCAAGTTGCACACAAAGCCTATTACAGAACACAAGCTTTAAAACACTAAGCCACACCCATACCACCGGACCTTACAGCTACTACAAAACAGCTGGCCTAACACAGCAAGTGCGATTTTTTCCACTTCTGATTCTTTGCATGACTTACATTATAGGCCTTCAGAATTATCTACTGAGTTGGAGGAAAATACGTAACTGAAACTGAAATTTGAAAAATGGGAACAAGAATCACATGAGTTCCAAGATATTGTATGCATGTTCATTTAAATAAAGTTGACAGTACTATCCGGGTACCAAGAGAGAGAAAAAAAAAAAACAAAAACAAAAACAAAAAACCACACGTCTGTCACAAGGGCCTGCTGCGGCAGCACACCTTTTCTCCTAATTTTAAGCATAAACAGTCTCAGTGAAAAAAAGCACGCAGAGTCAAGAGGAAGCTTAAACGTTTTCATGACAAAAGCATCAAGCACAAATATTACCCAATTGGCTAAAAAACACATAGATATGTATTTAATAAAGGTATCTTTTTAAATGCTTTTGTTTCTCTACAAAAAGGTTATTCCTCCTATATGAAAAAAAAAGCTTTCAGAAAGCATGAACAAAAGCACTCTAATAGAATATTTCACATATGTGAAATGTGAAGAAAATATTTAAGATGCATTTTTCAGTCTTAGTCGAATGTAAACAAACCAAGTCAGCCGCCATAGTAAAACATTTGATATGTTCAGTGTGCGTGCGCCAGTGATCAGCTACAACTACTGGAACCCTCTTGCGATTTGAGGGATCATACATTCAATTAATTTGTTCTGTATAGCCTCAGTATTTCTTTCTATTTTGTTTCTGTTAATAATATGATAACGTAATCTTCTCTTATTTTTAGTGCTGATTATTAGGAATGTGAAGAGAAATAAAGCACAACATGAGCCATCAACAGTAAGCAAGGAAGAAAACCTTAAAAAACAAAGCAAAAAGGGAACCAAGATGGGCAAGAAACAGATTATGAGGAGGAAATGTAAAACACTGATTTTGCTTCTGTCTTCAAACTGGCAATAAATTATGACTAAGACTTACTACAATTAAATAATGTAGAGGAAGATTAAGAAAAGACCATAAATGGGTTAAAGAAAAATTTTGCACAACAGATATATTCAAGTCAAAAGAATAACAGTGCTTACCCTACAGCTTTCAAACAAATGCTTGGGGCAGAGAGAAGAAGGGGGAGAAACAAAATGAAACAACCACCAACCCCACCCAAACTCAGACCAATTAGAGAATACTGCAGGGCATTCACGGGGGATGAAGCATCCCAGAGCAGCAGAAAAGAGCATCTGTATTTAGAAAATGAGAGATAGGCAAGAAGGAGAAAATTAATAGACCTGTTGGCTTAACTCTGATACCAAATGACACGTAACCAATTGCTAAACATAAATTTTGTGCAGATAAGAAGAGACGATAAGGGAGAGGCAAAGATTTGTCACAAGTGAATTATGAAGTAATTCAAATTTCTTTCTTTAGCTAACTAGGATCATGTAGAGAGCAGAAAGGTATATAGTAATCTTGGAAAGAAATCCAGCATAGGCCAGATGACACTTTTTATAGACAATCATGCCACCTGCACATACTCGTAAAGAATAAAGTTTGATTGCTTTAAGAAAATGGTGAACTAATATAGTGCTATGAACTTCAAGCATATAAATAGCTCAGAAAATGAACTTGTTGGCTACAGCCTCTCATGAACACTATCAGCTTTAACAGTCTTACTGGCTATTTTAAACACCATATAAAATTCTGTGCACAAGCATTTTTCATCGAAGCCTAAATAGGAACCTGCCTAGTTAGAGGCTATTGTTTTACCATTTTCAAGCAGCAAACTACAAAAAGATAAGTATGCTAGCAATAAATTACAATTGAACCTTCCAAACTAAATAAGGAGATGCTAATGAGTAACTAGTCATGCACAAGCAGGAGTGTGAAAGTTCTCTATGGTTTTAATAACGACAGCTCAAAACACAGAACACTGAACAACGAGCTTGCTCTTCACAAAATTCTGTTTAGCAGCGACCTCATGATACATGCATTGTCTTCTCGTCTCCTTGAAATTTTAATACAAATGGAGAAATCTGAAGAAGCAGACCCAGGTGTACAGACGCACGGAGCTAGAAAGATCACCTAGGGTCACGTTCTCCAATTTCAATACAAGGATGTGTGCAGTTCCACACTGTCACTGTTTGTGCCAGAGACAGAACAGGAATGAACAAACACTTTTGGCCGTATAAACTTAGCACAGACAGATGACCGGCTCTGTACTGCATTCAAGGGTATGCAAAAATATGACGCATACACAAAACTGGTAGGATGCATGCCAAAGAGAACATTCATAAAACTATGGAACCAGCCAATCCGAGAGCCTGACGGTCTGCTCTGAGTTCATGCTGAGTACTGAGGAATCTGTTAGGAACTTCATTTCTTACCCAAACAGGTGTGCTTTGGACAAAGACATATTAAGCAAATTCCCATTTTCTGGACAATTTAAAAACAATCATCTGACATGCTTAAAAAATTGCCTGGAGTTTTTACTTTGGAATTAGCATCACTTATTCCGAGATGTAAGTAAGGTCTGCAGAAGTATTTCAGCAGAATCCACGTAATGAAAACCAGAGCTAGTGTCTAGTGTTCTATTTGGCAGCAAGTAGTGGAATTACTTCTTCAATAACAGAGTTGATTCCAGTAATCCACACTTAACCTAATTAAGACAGTACAGTAGAATCCTGCTTACATCTCCCAAAGCAGCAAGATTGCAAAGAAATACAACCACTGTGATCAGGAATATACCTGAGAGATTGCAATAAGCTGACACCCCCTCTCCCAAATACAAAGATGCTAAGGAAGAAAACCTCAATTTTCAAACTTGTTTCCTCATCATTTTCACTTGACAGGAAATGCTGCACTGCATCAAATGCTTTAAAGTACTTGAAGGAGAAGGAGGAAACTCTCAGTTTCTTGTGAAAGGTAAGAAACTGGTAAGAGCTTTATTTAGCAAAAGCAAAGTTTAGACCCAAAACAGAATATGCAGACGAATCAAAGAGTGAACACTGGTTCACAGATGTCACTTTGACCCATGTACATAATGACTTCTGAACACTAAACCTCCATTCCTCAGTCCTAAGTCAAAGTTACCTCCAACTTTTAGGACAGCCACAGAAATACCAATTTCTTTCCCACTTTAAATGAATTTCCTTATGTCCTTCCTGATGAGCACTAGGTTAACATCGATAAATAAAAACATCATATCTAAAGATTCCCACACAAGCACCTCTGTGCAACTCCAAAAACGCAGTGCACCTTTCCCCAAGGCCACCTTCCTGCTAGTGCCTGCAGGGCTGAGCACAGAGGCTTTCTTGTTTAGGTTGGTAACAATTACAGTAGGACAACTGTGATGTGCAACTTCTGAAAAGACAAAGGACAAATTCCAAATGGGCAACGAAAAAAAAAACAGAGAGGCAACTGATGGTTATTAAGACTTTTTACACATACTGTATTATTTGCTCACTAGAAGTTGATATACTTTCTGTCAGCACAAGTCTGACGCACAAGTCAACGTATCAAAACCTTTTTCTCAAGGAGGAATTCCTCTACAGAAAAAGGACCGTTAACAGTACACTGATTTCCAGAAAAACATTCCCAAACATGTTCAAATCAAAGTGTCTTGTTCTTTTGGGAGTATTTATTTCTAAAGATCATTCTCAGTGTCACATAAAGCAAAATATTCTAGAGAATAATAATTTTACTTGTCCTTCTTCTACATAGATAATTTGATACAATACGTATAAAAAAAAAAAAAAAACAAAAACGGGCCTTCATTCATTTTTAGATTTGCTAAGTGACTAAAGAAGAATTTACTGGAGAATATATAAGTCTATGTCTCTTTCCCAAGGGCAGAAAGATAATCAATAATGAAAGTAAAATTACTCCTATTTATTACAAGAAAAAAGCTTTACAGTGCATTAAAGTTTCACAACCTTCACTCAGATATGTTAGGTGTTTTAACAGGCCGTTATTGTGCATTAAATTTGTGCACAGGTGCTGAAATCTTTACTTGTGCCTTTCTAAGAAGGTTTACACAACAGGTGCATGACAGATTTTAAACACTGACACAGGAACAATATATGCAGAACATAAGCAATATTGCTGCTCTATTTCTTTGTGCAGTATCAAATGGAGCATAAACACAGTAGTTAAATGTCCAATTCCTAAACACTTTCAAAACACAATTAAAAAAAAAAAAAATTGAGTCTGCAAGCTGATTCAGCTACACTACAAGCAAAAACATGGTACTAGAAATCAAATCTACATGTGACATAACTGCGCTTAGGAGCTTTGTTAGAGCATAACTTAGGAGCTTTGTTAGAAGAAGAACAATCAGTGTTTTAGTTATTTCAGATGTTGGAGACTTATTAAACCTATTATGAACTGAATGCTGGCTAAGAGACGGCACAAAAGCAGAGGAATTCTGTTTCTAATAAGGTCTTGGGAAGGACAGCTTCACAGGATAAATGGCATACCACAGTTCTGCAGTTTCTTTGTGGGACAGTCCTACTCACTTCAGCTAGGACAGGATCAGTTGGTCTCGATAGAAACCTCAATACACCATGATTCTGTCTAACAGAAAATGAGGGTCTTTCTGTAGATTTTCTCTTTTTGGATACAGAAATCTTCCGAAGCCATATGTTTGACAAATTATACAGAGGAGCAATGTCAAACTAAACCAAAGCAAACCATTGTCACCACCACCAGCATACAGAAAATAATCGTATTTTAAATTATCAGGTACTGGAAATTTTTAGCAAGTTATCCTCCCCTACTGCTTCCTAGACAAGGAACTACGCATATGACTAAGATGTGAAGAAATCACTATATTGCCCATCCAGTCATAGGGTATCTTTTAGCTCACTGATGGTTTATGCACATTATTCTTACAGTCACAGGAGCCTCCAAAAAAGTCAGTGATGCTTTACTGATGCTTCCACAGTCGGAAATGGACATACTAACTCTGAGGCTGCCTCCTAAGTTTGCTGTATCCATTACGCTGGCGAGGCATCAGATTAGAAGGATTTTATTTTTCCCCTAGTGCTTACTTCATCTGTGTTGAAGGAGGATAATTTAGTCAAGGCTACGGGTAAAAAATGAAGCAACACAGCCTCATATCTCATGTTTAATCACATAAATAAATACTCAAACCATCTTTCTTTGATGAAATTAAACAAGCAGTGCCAATTAAGGTAGACCTGTGTGCCAATGAAATAAATCAATTCCATACTTATATATATATATATTTTTAATGACCAAGAAACCTATCTTTTATGATAAAGTCTCTATCTTTCCAAAGGGAGGGAAGGTTGTATATATAACCCTCAAGAAAGCTATGTGAAAGATGTAAACATACATAGTTGCCACTGAAAACACTGATCCAAACCCAACGTTTAAGGTACTTAGACTTTTATGAACAAATTCCTATTATACAGCATCCATTAGGATTAAAGAAATAATAAAAAACCCAGTCCTAGGCACTTCAAAGAGTTTGGCACGATGGTTCCTTATGGCACTAAGCATCCTATATGGTGTCTCGTGTGAGCTTCTGGTGGCCAAAGCACTCAAACATTTCAATCACCATACCTTAAGCTTGTAATTCACCCTCTTTAATTATCCCAATGTACTCTGCAAACAGAAAGTGTTTTCTCAAAGTACTGGTCAGCCCATTTGGTTAATCTGCTGGCTCCTGACAGTCAGACTGTAGCAAGCTTTAGTCCATTAGTATGACAGGTAGTGCTCTTACTAACAACTGCTTTTTAGTCCCTCTGACAAATGCGCTCTGTGCCATGGCTGACGTTTGTGTAGTAATCAGGACTGATGGATAGGGACGCCACTGCTGCCGAAAGTGCCCCCCATTTTAATGTGAGCGATTTGTCAAACGCACTGCTATCGCGCTGCTGTCAGGCAGTGCCAGGAAAGCACTCTGTCATCTTTCCACCAACCAAGGTCACTTTGGCAGGGATAGGAGGGCTCTCCAATGAAATTTTCATCTTTACTGGTGATGTGAGTGGCCTAGTTTTCTCTGCATTTATTTTCTTTTAAGCAGTCATTAAAAGTTCTCACAAGATTTCCTTGTTAGCAAATACTAAACCAGAACACAAAAATGAAGGAACACTGAAGCAAAGATAGCACCACTAGCTAACACCGATTTGTTATACCTCTTAAAAGAAAAAGTTTTGCAACATGTATCTAAGCAGTAGCTAAAAGCTTCATGTCCCCAAGTACAGCATTTCAGGCACTTTGGCTTAAGTCACATCACGTATATTTTCCTCACCAAACATCCTCCAGAAAAATCATAAATATTGTCTTCAACTAAAATCATTGCTATGATTTTCTTTTGCTTTGTGTTATTTAACACAGCAAGCAGTAAGAAAAAGCACAGCACGATTAATATTACAAATTGTTATGGTATGATCTTAGTGGAAGACAATTACTTGCAAACAAATCTCTTCTTCGAGCCCTGGACTATCAATTGCAACCATTATAAATAGGGAGTTTCAGCATTGCAGACCTAGTATAAATCCCTTGTCAGCTTGTCCGGCTTTTCCAAAAAAAAATTTAAATTAAGATTTATTTACCAAACCAGGATCTTTTTCATCAAAAAGTACAGAACAATCATAAAAAAAGCTACAAAACAGGACTATGTATCATCATGAAATTTTGGGTAATTAAACAGGAGCCCTTAAAAATATGAAAACCCTTAGAAATACAGAGAAAAGCAGTACTTTTAGGCTCTGCAACATTACTGTATAAAAAGGGAATTGTTTTTAAAGTAAAGGTAATCTGTGAGCATATGGCAAGCTTTTTTTTTTCAGTGCAACAACCTCTAATTCTTCAGAAGGGATTTTTAAAGCACTCCCTCCATTTTCTTGCATCATGCCCAAAACCTAAACACAGCCATGGCAGGCAGATGCATCCACATTTTACAGAATTAGTTAACTATCTTCAGTCACTTGCAATAAAGCCTCACCTTCAAAGGTGAAGGAATTGGTTGGTGTCACACCTCAAAACTACGCGTGCGAGAAAAGCTATACCAAGTACATTTCTGACAAAAAATACAGGAAAAAACATGCCTTTTACAAATCAACTCAGCAGCCAGAAGATAAGTCACATTATCCCTACCGCTTACTGAAGCAAAATGCAGTTTTCACAATAAGGCCTCGGCCAATAATTTTGCTCCAAGTCCATAACGGTGGACACAAATCAGCATGCATACGTACTCCATGCCATTCCAAATGTGAGTGCTTACTGGCTAAGAAGAAAACCTGTAAGAAAATATCACTAACATTAAAAAGAACATAGGTACGTAGGCAAAAAGCAGTTCTGACAACAGCAAGTGAGATAAATCAAATCCTGCCAATCTTCTGCCAACTATTCACACCTGTTTGATGTGGGTAGCCCAGGAAAAGTTACTCTAGCAGCTGCATCCACTACAATCCTACTCACTACTGCAAGCAGTAATTTTATTGTTACAATGCTTCAAAACCAAAATAAAGGCTATTTAGTTCACAAACACATCTATGCTACATCTCTTTCTGCTACACCACCCCAATGCCTTAGATGAACTGACAATACTGGACTGCTTTTTCAAGATCCACCTTGCACAAGGATGGCTGTGTCATGTAAAAATGCATTAAAACTACAAAGACGGTTGCTTAATCGCTGTTTACCTTTTCTTTTGCTTCTTTCTTTATTAATAATTTGGAAGAGACAGTGACCTCAGCTTCTTGTGAAAAAAGCCAGTCTCACCATCTGTGCCAAACTGTGCTTTGGCATTTCCAGCAGCACAGGAAGTACCTCATGCATAACTGTAGTTGTCAAAAACATCATTGCCTTGGTCAAATTCCTGAGAAATTTCAGGAAAATGTTACAGCAACATCCGAGAAAAGAGTTAAGGGAAAATACAGTGTCTTGCAATGGAAGAACTTCCTTTGAGAGCTTAAATACCTCAGTATTAGACAAGGAAAGCGTTTTCTTGCTCATAACACAACAGCCATCGGATGAACCTCTAAAAATTACCCCTTGTACACGTACTTGTGGTAACTTGCCACGCGACATAGGAAACTCTGCACCATGCAAACTCCAGCACCCTTCATCGTATGGGTTGAGGAGAATTTCGTGCAAGTCCACCTCACGGCTGCTGCAGAAGCCAAGGCAGCAACGGGCAGGAAGGGCCTCTGCTCCGTACGCCTGGACTTTTTGCAAGTGGGGATGAGCAGACAACAGAAATAAAAAAGCAATTGAACTTGAATGCAAGACCTGAGAAATAGCACCATGTAAAAAGAATGGAAACAGAAACCATAGCTGGGGGAGACTGGGAAAGTCTCACTGCAGCAGAGATGAAATCTGCATGCACAGCCCTTATTACCGTGTGCTGTAATGTATATACAGCTCGCAATACACATCTACACACATGTAAACCCTTGCAGAGAATGGCCAGTATGATAAAATGAAACATTTTGAGGGGATCAACCAAATTGCGGCAGTTTTTGCTAGTTTAATTTTGCCAGATCTTTCCTCACTTGAAAACATGGATATCAGCACCACCTCTTACAAACTCAGGTGCTCGAGCACATTACATTTGCGCAGTTTGATCTAAACATACACGTTTACATATACATAACACACACACACAAAAACATATAGACAGGATTCCTTGAGAGGGTGAAGACTTGGAAGAGGGTCTGAACAACAGCTATGCAAAGTCTAAATGGGCAAGTGTTAGAACTTCTACTTGAGAAAACTCCTAAAATACTTCAAGGGTCATTGTGGCATACAGCGTCAATCAGCAAAATTAATACTTAATCATACTGACAAGTCATAAAAAATATGACGTGGAAACTTTAAAAGTACTATCATGCAAAAAAAAATTATGATCATGACAACAAGTGATTCCTAATTATCCCTACACTGCTAAACTATTTTATTCCTTAGCAATTATTGAATATTCAGTCATAGTTGCATATTCTAACACTACTCCCTATACAAGAATTGATAAATTGAACGTGCGTATACCTCAGTTTCCTCAGCAACATGCTTCAGAGTGCCTACTAAAGATTTGAAGACAGTTTAGAAATTATCGGACTCAATTCTATTTGAAGATCTTCAATCCGAAACAACAAAAAATATTTTCTGAAGGATTTTAAGAAAGCATTATCAAAACAGAAACTTCTTTTGTACAAGATGAAGAGAAAAGACACACTTGCATCTCAGCTCTGCCTCTGTTTTAGAAGGAACTAGAAAAATATTCAGACAGAAGAGTTACTCAGACTTCTAAATAATGGCAAAATGATAATTACACTGGAGATTTGTCTTAATAAATGAGATGTGAAAGGGTCCTTCATTACCCACCTGTGTGCATGTAGAATTTAATTAGTTATCACCTATAAATGCTAATACCAGAGCTGCCAATCAATCTACTACATGGTAATGGCAGCAACTCCCCCAAACAATATAAGTAAATGCTAAAGAAAAACTCTTTGGGCAGAAAATAGTTAAACCAATAGCAATACGGAGAGAAGGAAATCCTCAGAGACCTTAAAGAAAGAGATGTTTTCATCTCATTACATCTACCTTCGCAATTATAACAAACTCATCAGCCTCTAGATGAATACCACATATAATCATTTTCCTGCATATTTTCCAAAGCAGGAAACCTAACAAGGTATAAATGCTACAGACTAATTTAGGCTATTTGCAGTTCTCATCTCATCTTGAACTCAAATAACAAGAAAAGTAGTACACTTAAGCTAAAAATAACCAGTCAAAGACTTTTACTTATTTATTTTGTGTATACCTTGCTCAGAGGCAGGTAGGTAGCAGATTTCTTCTTTTCAAAAGATGGTAAGTTTAAAGCATATTTAGACTATGCTCTTTAAATAACAAGAAAAATACAAACAACTAACAGCTGACATGCTTCTACTCTATCTGAATGATGGTTGCTTTCACTGAGATGTTTTTAAATGATACTGATAAAAAAGATCAATTTCACTTGCACTAATACCAAAATACAAACGAGAGGACTAGACAAAGTTGAACAAAATCACATATGAAGTACAGTAATAATAATAAAGAAAATCCTGACCCACCCAGCAAAAGTGGAGCTCTGCCAGAAATACATTTGTTGGCATGGCTCTGTGCCCACTAATTAGAGGCCGAACCATTTGGGGAAAGTTACTCTCTGTCCTCAGGAATTGCTGCGGAGCTGTCCAAATCCACCTACCTCTCCATAAGTGAAATTGCCTTGTTCTACATGTTGGCAGAGAACACAATCAGGGTCTCACGCAAAGCAGGAGGATTACAGATGAACTGGGGGAGAAGGGTGGGTGTTTGTACACATGCACGACACCTGCTTTGTATTCCCCCCAGGAAGGCAGGATTTTTCTCCATTAACTGTCTGTGTTGGAGAGAGCAGAGAGCTGCCAAATTTTGCTCCTGCAGTAGCGATGCGTTTTACAGCTCCAGGGCACACCGTACAGCAGCAAGTCACAGTCCGTCCCCTGAAAACAACCCTATTCTCACTAGCATCTATGGAAAAGGAAATCAGCAAGCAAATATCTCACACCAAACACAAATTTGCTGGTGAAACTTAGACCTTCAAAATCCGTTTTCTTCCCCCTCTACCCACAGTATCAATATAGGAACTAAAGAATAAAGATGCAAGAGTTATTTCAAAGCCTGGTCTCAGCAACGATACGCTGCCACAAAGCACTCTGTTTCCTGCTTCACAGATGTAGCGGACTCCAAAGCGGTTTGCCGTAGGGAGCATTTTTCTTAGCAAGAGCTGGTACGTACAACTCCATTTAGCATCACCTAACAGTTTGAAACTCACTGCTACAACAAGTGGCACCAAGGTTTTCCGACCCCATTCTGGAGCCTACAGCATTTATATGTTTCTGAGCGCCAACCATAGCAGATGACTGAGAGCACAGCCTCCACGGGACTTACAGTTTGGTCTGATAAGAGGATTAGCTTTTACATGCAATGCTAACAGAAATCTCTTTCAACGTTTACTAAGCATAACGCAGCTCCTTCAGATGTGCCATGATAAACTCTATGCTGAAAGACAATGTAGTCTCCTGCTTCCTTTTTGCACTTTGCAACCTACCATAAAGTTAAATTTCATATATTGTCAAAGAAGTATTAGAAAATGTCCTCCGACTCACAAGCAGCAGGAAAAAATGATCTATGGCATATGCAAGGAGGCGGTTAGAAACTGTCACAGTCATTTATTGACAAAACAACTGATAAAACCAAAAAATTTTAAAATACTTATTTGCTTGCTAAAAGCACATTTACAAGCATCAAAGCCAAAACACAGTTTTGTAAAAATAGCTACTATGACTGTAGGGCTAAATTTAAAAAAAATGAAATAACAGGCTCAATTATATTTAAAAAATTAAAGCACTAATAAAGTAGACATCTTCCCGTCTTTCCTCTCAGCTTTCTACCCTGCTTTTCAATGCTTGACAGGGACATAGAAACCACGGGACTCAGAAACAATAAAGTAGAAGCGGAGCCTATAAAAAATCCCAAGTGCTGACTCATGCTGTAACTTCCCAGAGGAGACGACTCAGCCACACCACAGAAAACAATGCAGTGTCTGAAAAATCTTCACTACCCTTAGCAGTAAGTATAACTTGTATTTGATGAAAAAGCAGACAAAGAAGGAGGTTTTCAAGCAATAGCACTAACTGAAAGTTGTTTGGGGGCACTTCTCCTGCCCTGCTTCCTCCTGCAGGCGCTGTACCTGGGGACACGTGTGCCAAGGGGCCCTGCTGCCCCTGCGCAGCGGCCGCGTCTGCTCGCAGGCCTCCTGCGGGCCCCTCACTGAGCATCTCCCTTCCGAGATTGCCTGCCCAGATCCTACCTGCTCCCCTCTTCCAACTCGCAGTAGTGAGTTAGTGGAAACTAATCAAGAAAAGCAGACTAATAACTTGCCTATTCACACAGAATTTCTTATCCTTATTTACCCAGGCTGGCAAAATTTAGAATGTTATCCCTTCCAGCCTTTTTAATTACCAAAATTCTAGTTGCTTTAAAATACCACAGTCTCCCTCAAGTATTCAGCAGAGCTGAAGATCACCATGGCAATAAGAAAATAGTGCCAATGGTATCTTGGCACTGACTGTCTATAGATCTCAGGAGACGGAGCATAGGAGAAAATCAGGCTCATGTAAAAGCAGGAACTCAGTACTCTCTGATGATTTTAATAAAGCTTTTATTCTCACTAATTTCATGTTAAAAAAGTTAAACAGAAACCTTGGAAGCACATATGCTTTCCTAAACAGACAAATAAAGTCACTAATGAATTTACTATTTTAGGGTGAAATCCCCTTTTACTTGCACAGAACAGTGGAGTCCTAGAGGTGGTTAGTGTAGGAAACGGTTCCCAAAACACTGAGGGAAAGAAGAAAAAGCCACCAGGTCTGAGTTTGGGGGAAAAAAAAAAAAACAAAAAAAAAACAAAAAAAAAAAAAGATGGTCAGCCGTCTCTGAGCTCCAGACTACCCTTAGGTCAGGTGTGATCCCTTTCTCCACAACCACAAAGTAGAGCAATCCTTATTTCCATCACTCTGCAATAACTTAGTCAAGGGCGAGCTGTAACAAGCACCACATCAGGAATCTAAAATACCACACAGTCCCTCAAACTCCAAGCCTTGTGGTGACACAAAGGAAAAGGCAATGCGCTGCAGCGCCCAGCATGAACTTTCCGACTAGCCCTTCTCTAACAGGCAGGGCTAGTGTGGAAGCACCTCCGGAAGGCCACGCACCCTACACGTGACAGGGACAGCATGGGCCAGAAAAAACTACTACTAAGTCACAGAGGTCAGCAAATAAATTAGGAACACATGGCCTTCAAAATCACTAACATATCTATCCTACAATGAATAAAGTGTCAGTATATTCGGAAATTCCGATTTTTGTATTTTAGAAGAAGCAGGTATTCCATAAATGAGTTTTATAGTGCCTAAATTCATTTTTTTTTCCTTGCAACTTTGATCAAGAAGGATGAGTTACAGTGATATCTCATGCTGGGAAGAAAATAATGAATGTATAAAGGAGTTATCCAACCCCTTTTCTCCAAGGCCCAACATTACCAGTGACGAAAGATATAGATCCGAGTGTTTGTCAATATGTGACCAAGCATCCATGTGTAAAAACTGCACAGGCACAAAAGCTTAGCATAGGGAATACATAAATTAGTATCTGTAGAATGCTCTGCAACCCAAGTACTAATCTCAAGATGTGTCTCTTGTTTTCTCATGTTCTGTTATCAAACATACAGGAAGTATAAGTAACTACGCAAAAAGTATCCACTAGACTCATGACTGTCGCTGATTGTGCTTTAAAATCCAGTAGACCCTTCCTCTGCTACCAAATTTCTTTCTAGCCCTTATTACTGTTGGCCTGCAAGATTCTAGTTATTCAGAATAAAACAAACAGCTGCCTTCACAGGCAACATCAAGGTAAAATCAACTTGAACATTTTTGGTGATTATTAGATCAAGAAAAAAACAGCCATGAAGTCTTCAATCCTCACAAGTATTTTCTGATTTCTTAAAAAAGGAACATTATTACATTCCCCTATACTTGTATTTCTTGTTCCGTACAAGCATGTGGCTTGAGGAATAATCCTACTGTCTTTATTTAAAAGGAAAAGTATTAGCTCAAAATATTTAATGAGTGAAACTAATCCCAGCTCAATGTGATATGCACATCAGATAGAGTTTATCTGAAAAGTTGCACTGACAACTCCCTCTCAGGTTATCTAGCAATAACTGTTTGAAATATTCCCTATTTTGATCACTCTAAAATCAGACGAAAATTGCCCCCGGTACCTGGAATTTAGCTGTCAAAGAAGCCTCCATACAACACTGAAAAAATTACACCAGTTGCTCAAAGTTACAGATGGGCCTCATTCTCTACAGGAGTAGAACCTTTACACCAGAGAGGATTTCTTCCTCAAGGAATAACTATTAAAGCTTCACATTTTTTTTTTTCCCCCCTACTGTCTACTTCTAAAAAAATGAGTCCTCTATCAGACAGCACTATTTTTAGAGGACGTTTTTACAAATCAAAAGAAGTAACTAACATTTACGTGCAAATGTTCCGCTCTGTCACTTAAATGCTACCTTTCCTTTTGTTTGTTTGCTTTAGGTTTTGCCTTGCAATTTTGTGACAAGGAAAGAAATAAGGTGCTACTGTGTTTTTTGGAAACTAATTAGAATATTACAGCATAAATGTAATTAAATAATTAAAAATATAATGATCTTGACTGAAGAAGTATTTCAATATACCCTCTTGGCATAATGCTAGCAATTGAAAACTCTTCTAGACAGCAGCCTACTTGGCATTTGCTTATTTATCAACTTTTTCCTTTCTATTCTCTTAACAAGATGTAGATAATGAAGGAAATCTTGAGGTTTTTGTTTTGTTTTTATGTTTTTTCTTTTCTTTGCGAGTGCTCAACTGAGCTCTCTTGGCAAAAGGAAGAAAACCTCTCATTGCATGATAAAGGACTCAGTGTTACACATATTAAAGGAGATGAATTACATTAACCCCTGCCCTTCCTCATTGTACTCACTGCCCACTGGAAACAACAACAGAATTACTAAAATCCCCCACTCTCTAATGGGATGGTAATAGGATTCAGAGGTCATTAGGGTAAAGGCAATCCATACTTTACAGTTTAATAAGCTCTTGCTGAAGATGCTGGATTCCTCTTCAAAGCCAACAATTACTGATTTAGCATTAACAAATCCACAGCAACTGTCAAGGCTGTAGAATGCATTCAAGATGAAGTCAGCAGCTGATGGTGACAGACTTAAAAATGTGCGCAGAAAAATGAAACCACTTAAAATTAAATAATTCGTAATCTTACAGTGATCCTGGTTATTACTGTCATTTCAGAATTCTTTAGATCCAAATGTCACACTTACTGAGTTCATATATAATCCTCCGAGTTGTGTGGTGTCTATTTTGGAAGACAAGCACCTTTGTCCTTCTGTTTACTAAGCACACACTTTCTGCCACAAAGACATAAAATAGGGAACTACACATGAACACAGAACTAGAAGAGAGCGAGTCACCAAAATTGAAGTCCTCCATAATCAGAGATAATGACACAGCACAGTTTATTAATATTATGATTACCTATAAATGGATTGTCTATGGTTTACATTCAACTAGAAACCACCACGGTGCAACATGTCATGAAGTATAGTTTATAATTTTTGCTTACTATCATCCTAACCATTCCATAAAAATACTGTTTAATATTTTGTATTTTAATCTCAAGCTCAGTGAAGATATATCCTTATTACCTGCCTTTTTGCTGCACCAAGTTAATCCCTAGAGTAACTTCCTAGGGACACACAGGCCAGGAGGACCTATAGGAAACTCAGCACATTACTTAGATATCAAAAATATACTGAGATTCCAAGTGCCCCACATGTCTCTGTATAAATGTCTCTGTATGAAGTGCACTATGGGCTACTGGGCACAAGAAGTGTCAAAGGAATTATCAACACCTAGCTTTCTGCAATATTCATGAATTAAGTCTTTTCATCATCTCTGTTAGATCAGATCATGTTAGACTTGTAGGCCCATATATGCTGCTGGAGCTAAAAACCTCAAATCTACATTTTTTTTTTTTTTCTTTTTTTAACATGGGAAGGAAGAATACAATCAAAACTGATTTACCTCTTCAAAGTGTCGGCTCTGAGGCTTTTTGCCCTCTGATCATTTCATAAAATTCTCAACGAGCTAAACAAGAGCAGTCAGTATCCCTGTTCCCTAAACCATGGACCACTGCTGTTGTATTATAATCATTTCTTGCCCAGACTTCACCAACAGAGGAAAAGTTAAGCAAAAGAGAACTATCCAGAAAATGTAAAAACAAAAGCCTGGAGTGATTTCAAGCTGAGGAAAGAATAAGTGATTCTTGACCATTCGTTTTAATAGCTCTGTCAACTTTCTTGACATATTTGTGAAATTCATAAATATCACCTTACAGGAGGTAATACATCTCTTTTAGCTATAGCAAGTTCAGTAGGTCTTTAATGTCATAGATGAATTGTCAGATCAGGTTCTTCAACATTAACTCCAGTGCATTTGTTACTTCTATTGATTCTTCACAGTGGAAAGTGCGTTTAAGGGCATGACAACTAATTCTGAATCTGGGCCCTGCTAGTTTCTTTGTGTTTGAAACAGAAGAGAAGCAGGTATTTCCCAAGATGGCAATTCTCCAAACATTAATAGCCTAGTAAGTCCCTTTCTCTGAATCCAGCAGAGTGTCAAAGAGGAACCGAATTTAGCCTAGCTTTCTTTTTAGAAACGTCATCTGATCCAATACCGCAAGAGACTGGGAACCTGCCAGGTCCCTAACAAAATATCACCCTCTGTAAAATACTAAGGAGGAACTAAATGGAACACCAGGGCTTAAAGCCAAACTGACTGTATATTTCCCTGCAACGGGGCAAGAACACGGACCTTAACCACACGTCTTCCACCTTTCCTGTGGCAACCCATCTCAGCATGCCTAGCAGCAGAAACCCACGCAAGGGAGAAAGAAAAACATATAAAGCCATGCAAAAACATTGCTCCTAGCTCTCCTTCATTCAGATACATTATCCACCCTTCTTCTGTGAGATTATGTTTTCTCTTATTCAGATGTTACTACTTCACATATTATCTGTGTAGTTAATCTTCAAACGGAGACCTCCACCAGACTTAAGGCCCGCACATTTTACAGCGGGGGCACATGTGGACAGCTACATATAATAAATCCCGATGCATCATACATTATCACTACAGTTGTCTTAAAAACCAACAACCATTATAAAACATAATTACTCAAAATTTAATCCTGTGTCATGCTAGTTACACGGAAGTCCCCTGACATAACTCAGGGTTGACAGTGTTCCTTATTCTTGCAGAAGTACTAACCCTTTGCAGGTTCAAGTCCCAGTTCCAACATATCTTGCTTTGTCACATCTGATATTTAAAGATACACACAAAGAACACATGGGAAAGAAGTGAAGAATGATTCCTGACAATTAACTATGTTTAGCTAACTAATTAAAAATATGCTTTGCTAGCAAAGTGGAAGGGGTCTACTAGAGAAAGACTTCATGTTTTCAGAACCTTTTCAGCTGGCCTCCTGGCAAACTCACAGAAACAACCAGCAGGCAAGTCGGAAGGAACCCAATAGGCACTTAGACGCTCGAGAGCAAGACTTGTAAAATCCCACTATTTTACAACACCAAATATAACTACTACATGAAGAGAGGAAAGGTATCAAGTGTCACCTAATTAGACATGGAGAGAAAAAGAAAGCGCATACAACACAAATTTTAAAGACCTCTCTGCATGCATAAATTTAATAGTCTAGCTGCATTATTTATAGTACGGTATCTGTATGTTACTATAATAAAATCCAACACCGGGATCAGTTTTTCTTTTTCCAGTTTAGGTAGTAGAGTTTTCAACATAACACAAATCAAGCTGGAAAAAGCTTCTGAAAAGAGTAAAGGCAAACAGGCAAACAGTACAGACTGGATGCCGAAATTAGGCACATACACCTAAGCAAAGAAAACATTTTTGGAGACACGCATGTAAAGAAAGTGCTTTAAATAAGTGCTAAAGCTACATTAGTACTTTTTTCATGCAAAAGCACCTTAAAAATAAGTTGCAGCATAATCATTTATCAAATTGAAATTTAATTTGTGTTATGGATACCATAACCTTTACTGTCTGCAAAACAGCCCAGTTGAAAATTATATATATATATTCTTTTACCACCTAATTCAAATTCACCAAACCACAATTACTTGAAAAACAAACTGAAAACCTCAACACCAAAACCCACACACCTTAGTTGCCTGTTCCTGTGCAGATCTCTTAGAAAGGTCCACGGCAGCATTAACTCACACATCATTTATCACACCCTTTCATACGTTCTTCAACTTCTCTTTAGCAGAGAATTGTAACTGCTTTAAATTTTGATGTTATTAGGAGTATCAAACACCACAAGAACAAAACTCATTTTTATTTGCAACATAAATCAGAATTAGAACCAACTCCTTCAGGACTAAAAGAGCTATATCTGCTAAGCTTCCCATAGAAAAATAAAACCAAACAAAAGCAAATCAGCAGTCACATAATATTTAAAAAAAAAAAAAAAAAAAAAAAATCTGATGAGAAACTATCAAAACAAATGTAAAAAAGAAAACAGAACCTTCAACTGTAAATGACCAGTTCACTTAGAAGGTTCCATTTTAGGGGAAGATGAACAAGGATAAAACCATGAAGGGTTACTCGACAAATATGGAAAGAAAATGTATGGCCTGCATTGTGGTCACAATTTGCCTAGTATTTGGCATATGCAGCCTCAAAAGATTATTTTAATGTTTATTTCAGTGATTACAAAAATCCTCTCAGAAAAGGTAGTAGTAAAATAAAATACAATAATCATGGTTTGGATTGCTGTAAAGTTTCTTATGAACAAAAATGAGGATTTATCATGAATTTGCTTAAACAATTTAAATTCATTTCTGCCAAAAGACAGACATGATTCTCATTCAGCTCTTTGTTAACTCTGATTAATCACTTCACTTTCCATTTTCATTAGAAACATACCCATCTTGCCTATGTAGCAAAAACTGACATGTTTGTGTCTCCAAATCTCATATTTGAAAGCTGAACATCTGCCCATTCCTTACATTCTACTGACCTCTAGAGACTGCGTGTATATATGTATGGTATGCATACATACATATATTATTTATGTGCACATACACACATAAGAGGAATGTCACAATACACCAAGTTTATTAAAATCTTTAAGCAGTATGTGAAGTTAAAAGTTTTTACCCTAATCAGAAAACATTTCTAAGAATTCGTGAAGAATCTTTTGCCAGTTTTTTTTTTCTTTGCATTTCTCTTTTCCTTTCTGTGTTCCTTCAGTCGAAACACACACCTCAGATTTCTTTCATCCTTACATACAGAATTTAGCTGCAAGTGTGAATATCAATAAAAACATTGAGATAATCCAGACTTCGTCTGATGAAGAATACCTGCCCATTAAAAGACAGTCACAAAGAAGGAGACAGAAGCAGAAAGCAGCACAAGTTCCTAGCCCATGTTCAATAGTCATTACTCAATGTAGAGAGCGAATAAAAATTTCTCACAAGCTGTATCAAGACTTTTCTTCTTCCATAAATGGCATCATCTTGCAGCAGCTTACTTCCTTGTCTCCATTTTGATGTCTACAAAACAATCTGTACAAAAGTCTGCACTGGTTGGACATTTAGATCAACCGGAAAGGGCTGAAGGAGTTGAATTTGTCAGCTAAAGCCTATGCAAAATAGACATTAATCCAATAATAAATAGAAATGAGGGGAACAGAAATAAAACTACATGCCTCACATAACAACGTTAGCAGAGCTGTTATAAGCCGTTACTCGGCCCATACATACAGCATGGACAAGTATAACACAAAATGTTATCAGAAATATATTTCCAAAAAATCAACATGTGAAATTTTCAAGGTATGTTTTTCACATCGAAATACTTAGCGTCAAGTTTGATACCCAGATGCACAGGAATTTTGTAAAGCGCTGCACAGAAAAACCACTTGCAAGCTTCTTTCGTAGCATAGATATGCCCTGCAGTCTTACACAGAGTACTACATTTTAAAGAATGAAATACCTGGAAAAAAAAAATCTATTTTTAAAAAACCTTAGCATTTTCATAGAATGTTTTGCACATTTCTAATTATACTGCATATGATAACACAATATAAATTTTACTTGAGGTGAAATCAGCTATGAGGTACAGGTGAAATAAAAATTTTTTTGAAGCCATTTAAGCTAAAGAGTAACTGAGCTTTACATCTTTCAAAAACTGTGCACATAAAAGATGAAAAACTGACTAACTAAATATATTTTGCATGATACAGGTAAAAAGAGGACCTAAATCCACTCCTTTAATTTACCGAGGAGTTACATGAACATAAATGAGAAAGACTTATACATGTACTCTTTCTTCAGAAGTAAACACCATAGGAGACATTCATTGCCAAATACTATTGCTGTTTTTATTATTTTTCATTCACCTTACGTCAAACTTTCAAACTGATGGGAAAACTTATATAGATCTATTTGAACTCAGCTCCCCAAATAAGCAATGAAATTACTATTACCTTTCATACCTTTTTCAATATTACAGATTTATATATCAATATTTTTCTGTAATTTCAAAGACACCCATTTATCCTGTTTCCAGTAACATGACATTAGCTTTGTATTTTTAACTCTGAAATAGGCTTAAATTCAAATATAGAGATTCTGATTTGTATTTGTGTGTACACATATATATCTCCATGCGTATAAATGAGCAAATCTAAAAAGACGGTAAAGCTACTAACAAAAAATATAGCACTAGACTCACCTGTATGCAGAATTACTTACTTGATTAATCTATCGTGAGCATTAATTTATCATGAGCTTCCTGTAGTATATTCATAAATAGAATTCCACTATAAGACTAAGCTTGCTTTTCTCTACATGACTTAAAGAATAGAAAATTGCAAGGATAAAAGTTTATTCCTTAGGGCTATATTGTGTCATAAGCTTATAAACTGAGTTTGGCAATGACTGCAACAGGGAATTCTCTTCAGAAAATGATGACATATTACGATCTTCTAAGCTGAATAATGTATCCTTTCACCGAAGTGACAATTTGAAAGTAAAACAAAGAATGAAAGGCACAAGAACGTAACTCAGGTAATGCTTCCCCCTAGTAACTGACAGCCTTGCTTTTTGAATGACGCACAAGTGTCGAACGAGCGTATGGAGAAACACTTATGAACTTCCGCACGTGCCCAGCTGAGATGCACAACTCCATCAATATTGCTTGCTAATTGACTTTGAAGCTCAAGGAACTAAGTCTAGGCAAAAGATATGGAAAAACTACACGTGGTAATTATACACTTATTTGATATATACACATAACACATACTTTAATGATTCCAAAATCACACTAGTGAAATACCAGAAGATTTCATCTCTTCAGACTAAACAGTTTCTTAAAGGTTAGTGAACAACCTTTGTATGTGGAGAGTTGTGTGTATACATGAACTCAGCGCTGGCAACAAAAAACAATACGAGAAATCCACTGGCAATAGCAAATCTGCCAACAGAGAAGAACATGAACCTTAAACTCACTAAAATAATTACAGAACATGCATTTTCAAAACAAACAAAAACACTAAGACGAAACTACAACAAATCATCTACAATGCAAATGGCACTGGGAATAACTGCAAAGATCTGCCAAGCACATTTTTCTAGTTGCATTTTCCCATTATAAAAAGAAGCTGAAATTTTCTTAAACACTACAAGACGGAAACTAAATAGAACTGTATTGCTACGTATTATAAACAAGTACAACATTCATCCTGAAAACATAAATTTTAGCTCAAAAAGGTCTA
Organism: Microcambeva ribeirae; assembly: GCA_035222435.1. Lineage (NCBI taxonomy): Eukaryota > Metazoa > Chordata > Actinopteri > Siluriformes > Trichomycteridae > Microcambeva > Microcambeva ribeirae. Next base: position 24,805 of record JAYECN010815721.1, read on the forward strand.
ACACTTTTTCCTTCTTTTAATTACAAATAGATGCACAAAGCAGCTGAATGCAGAGATATAACCTTTTAATTATGACTTTTTGCATGTTTATCCTACTTTTCACAAAAACAAACAAACAAGAAAACACCACAAGCATCAGAACAAAACACACATACTGTTTTGAATTTGAAATCGGTTATGGTTGATGATCATCTCCAAAAATAAATATTCCCACAGATAGAGGTCAGTGGTTGCCTGAAATTGCATCAGTTAGCGCCTGTATACTAGAATCTTCTGCTCCTATGGGACTGCTTTATCATTTTATCAGAGTAATTACTAAGACCGTCATCTTCATATAGAACACCAGAGCTTTCAGTACTCCCATTTGCTATTAGTTACTCAGGCTTATTAGCCTGAGATTTACCATAAGATTTCTCTCAGAATTTAAGAACATAGTAAAAAGACATATTAGCACACAATCCTTCACAGCTACAGAGATGAAGTACAAAAACACACGATCAAAGACCCCTCACCAGTAAGGTTTCTTTAATTATGTTCTGTGTTAATCTGGTAAGCTCTTATAGTTCAACGAAAAGCAACTTCACTGTATTAGAATTCTGCTGATTTTGACCTTATGTGGGTTTCATTTCATTAACGTATCATTAAACACTTCCATCTCACAGACTTTTTTTTTTTTTTGGGGGGGGGGGGGTCGGGAGAGGTGAGTAGTCAAGTAGTCTTTCATGCCTTCCTCTGAAAGGCCATGCGTGCAACCAACATTATCATTAGTGATAAAATATTAGAAGTCATTGAAAAAAATCTCAAAACAAACAGCACAACGTGTCTCACACAGCATAATGTGTCTAACACTGCATTATGTATACCTCCCCAAACTGAACAGAAAGTATGAAGATGATGCAAAAATATATCGATCTCATATTATTGAGCTATGAACAATCTCTGCAAACAATATTTGCCTTTTTTGAGATTTCTCTTTGGCTTTTATGATCTCACTGCATTTCTCTTCTTCTATAAAGCCACCTTTACTCTGCTCTCCAGCAACATCTACTGGAACATCAGTAAAATGCTGCTATTTATATTAATCACCCATTTAACATCTACTAGGATAGAGTTAGCAAATGCTAAAATGAGGGATAAATGATTTTCAGTGAGATGCTGCACTCTGGGCTCAAACAGCTAAGGTTAGCTCGCCAGCAACCACCCAGCTCTACCATTTCCTAAGTAAGGCATTCTTTATGAATGATTCATACTGAAGGCCATCTACTATGTATGCTGCATTTTATTTTAATTAAGTTACAATATAACATTTAAAATGCCACACTACATACAAAATAGCCAAGGCTTCCATTTTTGTCAAAAAACCTATTTTAATTTCAGTTTGACCTGACATGCGGTTATCCAGATCCGAAGTATGAAACAAGCTTGTAGGGACATAAAGGCAAATTCTGAAAAAAGAGCTGTAATGGTTATACGTACCTATATAAGCAATAACAATTTCAGTAAGGCTTCAGTTACAAATGAGACATGCCCTCTATAAATTACAGAAATATTTACAGGTTTTTTTATCTTATTTTAAACCTTCAGGGGGAAGGAAAAAAAAAAAAAGGGAAGAAGAAAAAAAAAAAAAAGCACTTATATAGGTGGATGTATATGCATGACTAACTGCCACTAAAGACACAAGTAGTAATGCGCAAAGTCTCTGAACACTGATGGGAGAACAGACTTCCCTGAGGGCTTGATCCCATTCAGATATGTGGTGGCTTGTTGCTGCCTATCTTGTAAAATCAGCTACTGCAAACGTACACAAAAAGCTGTGCCACTGATTTCTACAAGAAACAGAACCTACACATTCATATACCTGTGTGCAGGATTAAGCCATTAGGGTAAACTTGCATCAAGGCCAAAGTTTTCAAGGAAAGAACTATTAATTACTCTCTGCAGTGGTCAGTAACACTAAAATCTACTCACCAAATGATGTTTACTCTACGATAGCTTATAAAGTTAGCTTTTCATACTCCTGCTTTCAGAGAGCTAATTGCTACTCTACTTTTACAAATAACTCTCATGACTGCAATATTGTTTGCTTTCCTTGAAACCCCCATTAAAGGTCTAACTACCCTTGAAAGCTCATTCACTTTTCAGGATGACAATGAATTTCAGCACACCGCTGCTGCTCACAGAATCCCTTCCTTCTATTCCCTCTCAGTTTGCTCACGCAAACAGCAACTGTAAAATACTAAAATATCATTGCCCAAATGTAGGAAGAGGAACAAAAAAGAGAGACCTGAAGCGCAACAAAGCCTAGAAACGCAAGTCCAATAGCTAAATTCAGTTATGAATAAGAAAAGCCTCTTACTAGCATGTAAACTCTTATTTAAAATTATTTTTGCCTTTAAAATCCCTACGTAGTCTCTCTATTTTTGTATGAAATAAAAAGACATGTTTCTAAAAACCAGGAATACTTTAAGCGATACAATTTTATACTAATATAAAACCCGAGTTCAGAGGTTTTGCCTGATAAATTAGCTCCTCTCAACAACTGTTAAACAGAAAGCCCTTTATTGTAATCCAAGTGCACTTGTGGACAGCACTTTCAGAGTTAACTCCATTTGACAACTGACATAAATCCATTATTCTAATTTGGTGATTGCTTTACTAAACACAGATGCAGTATATGAGTTTCAGTCACGTATTTCATTCAGGATGGTACTTAATCTCAATTTACAAAACATAAACACGAAATAGGTTTTACAGTACGTCTAAAAGGGTAGAGCTATTCATCCGATGAAATGCCAGGCAAACAAATCATATTCACCTAGACATAAACTCCACACTAGATTTTGCCTTATCAAATAAATGGCAAATAATTATGATTAATTTTTAGTTTAGCTGCCACATCCAAACCACAGAATGCCAAGCTCCATGAGGTTATAAAGCTTTTTTATAGCAAGATTTTCTTAAATACCAAATTTAACCTTAAACAGAGTCCAGCTTCACAACAGCTGTTTTTCTGCTTTATTTTGATGCACACAAAAGGAGGAAAAAAAAAAAAAAAAAATCATTCAGCGTAAAGGCAGCTCCTTTACAAACCCATTTCTAATTCAATTTAGAGCACATTGAAATGCACCAGATTCATTGCACATACTTTAAATCTTAAACAAAAGGAATCTGACACAGCATCCGTGCTGCCTCTCACTGCAGTTGCTTTCCTCAATTACAAAATGCTGAAAATCTACCACTCTGACCGAGCCGCTCCGTAAAACATGCGAATTCAGGCACTTCTTACCTGCCTCAGTTGAAGGCTTCCTTCCCTTGTTAGCAGTATGAAGCATCCTCTAGCCTTCCCAATCCTCGCCACCAGCGTCAAATCGCACAGCTAAGTTCCTTTTTTGCAGGAAAATGCTTATTGAAAGTGATTAGTATTTGTTGTCCCTTTTAAGTCCCTCCTGCGGGAAGGAGCAGGGGAGCGAAGTGACGCCACCTTTTAATCTTTTGCAAGAGTGAAAAGGCAGAAAAGGAGCGCTCGATCAAACTGAGCTTCACACATGACTAAAACTCGCCTGAGAGGCTGCAAGCTCTGGCTAAAGCACCACTAGGCGTAAGTGTAAGAACAGAGAAGAGGGGAGAGTCAATGAAATGTGACAACGTATGTGCATCAAAGACTGGAAAAGAGGGAGAGAACAATAAGAGGGAGAGATCGAGACAGCAAGGAGAGAAAGAATAATAATGGGAGAGGAAATAAGCATGAAGAAAAGATAGGAGAGTTTTAAAGCAAAGGATTCACTGAATAAAGCCAAAGTGCCTGGCAGCTTCTGTTTTTATCTCAGTGAGCATGACACACTGCCTCTCTCATTTAGCAACACATTCTTGTCTTTTCCAGGTTTGAAAACTGAGATAATCGCAATGTGTGCCTGTTTGCGCCTGATTGGCGTTCTTGCGTGAGGCATACCTGCGATCCCCCAGCCCTCTTCCAGGGATGCATTTACATGCAGTATAGTGCATACACTCATTGGGATAGACAGGAGAAAAAACAACCACAACAAAAAAACCCCACACTAACAGGAACTGCTAATTTTTACATCAATTTACAGTATAGTTTAACTGGCAGATGGAATTCTACTTATAACTACTAACAAACTGCCACTGATAAGCAAATGACTGAACAAATGTTTAATGATAACTGAGTTTTCATAGCAACAAAGAGCATTAGCATTGATTAATCTGTTTCAAAAAGAGAAGCGACAGACATTTTCTTCTATTTATCTTATTATTTACTTTACAAAGTTGAACTAAGTGGTCAGAGACAGCAAAAGCATGACCAAGAACTAAGTTTTTTTGGAGGAATCCATCTGAGATGTCATCAGATTTAGAATTAACAACATGCGCGTACAAGCTAGGACCAAGAACTAAAATTAGATTTTCAAATTCAGTTATGAACTTCTACTCATTTAGGACAAGTCTACTCTCTACCTCCGCTACAACAACCGGTCATTTCTGTGCAATACCACCTTTTCTTTTCTATACACCATCTGCAACATCAGAACAACTTCTGCAATGTACTTGGATTATATCTCTTAAATATTAAAAAAAAAAAAAAAAGACAAATAGGCTACTAACCACCCAGCAATTGCTCTGCTGGCAAAAAAGGTGCAGGCCTTGTCTGATGAACCAACCTAAGTTCACAGGAGGACTCTGTTATTAGCTAGGGAAGAAAGGCTAAAGGGACAGGAGAGAAGCAAATAAACCTGAGAAAGAAAATACGTATTTTCTTTGCTGCAGCATTCTCTTTGGGCCTCCCACCTGAGTCCCAGTATCTCAACTCTATTGGGGAAAAGGAAGAACAGTGTCAATGAGATTCAGTTCCAGAAACCTGGATCCAGAGCTTGATTCTGTCACACAGTTCTGAGTTACCTTGTACAAAGTGAGAAGAACTGTTTAGATATCTTAGGATATAAATGGCTCCTTCTGATACTGTCCACACTTCAAGGTGAGCGACTGCCTTAAGAAACCTTTCAAAAGCTATGCACAGCTCCGTTCGCTCTTCAGTGAGAGGACACAGCTATGAAGGATAATCATAAGTGATTATCAGGGGATCAGTGGCCAGATTTAACACCGAGTACTTGCATATCATTACTGCATCAAGAATTTTACAAGAATTCATGTCTTCCTAAGCTTAAATCCCAGAACTGCAGCACAATACCTCAGTATTTTCTTATATCTTATTTGTGAAATAAAACTTGAAAAACAGCACTGGAAACTTGAAAACCGTCCCCAGACCCACAGGTATTTCTACACTTGTGATTATTATTGTGTTTCCCTTCTCCCTTCCTCCCTCCTCAAGGGTTTGGCAATACACTTACAGATTAATACAGATACAGTAAATTCAGATTTTCACTCAACTTTTCAAAAAAACACCCTTGAGCAAGCTTAAGTTAGCTATGAAAAGTATTCACACAAACACTGGGCTTTTACCTCTCTCACCCTATGTACCAAGGGTTTCCTAGTAGTTGTAGTCTGACCTAGCAAAAGAACACAAAAGTATTCACCTGAATACTTTACACCAAGTATTTCTTCCTGCTCTATTCACGTAAGAGACCTAATCTAAGCAGTAGATTTGAGATTCTTTAAAGACTTCTGGTTTTCTCTTTCAGACACATATGAAGTAAACACTACAGACAGATGGGGAAGAAGGCTGAAGGGGAAATAAGGATCTCTCTGTTAAGGTACTGTGAATTGCTCCAGAAAGAAACCTACAAACCAGGTTAGTAAACATTAATGGAAGCTAACTGCTCACTTACCTTAAAAAATAATTAAGTGTAAAGTTCCTTCCAGAAGGTCACTGAAGGTTTCTATATACATTGTAGATGGGCACATGCCTGCACACCCTTCCTTTTTAGCATGCGCCACAATGGGGGAAAAGCTCTCTCCTGTCTGATACTTGCTTCTCATTTCACTTGGTCTTCTCCTTATTGGTAAACTGCTGTCATTATTGAAGTCTTGATAAGCATTTTCTATGTATTTTACAACATATTAAGTTGTACTCATGACAAACATTTTCAAAAAACACACACGTTAAACACACATATATGTAAACTTTTAAAGTGATTTCTTCATTCTTACAGGCTTCTCTTCACATTCAGAACCCAAATCCTCCATTTTCATCCAATATCAACAATAACCTTAAAAGCGTGCATGTAGTTAGTTTCTTTTGTGTACTTAAAGCTACACACAAGCTTACATAACATACTAAAGGAATGCTTTTCTACAAGAACCGAACTTGGGTATGAACTAAAAACGTTTGGACTCTTAATTGCTTGAATCCTGGCAGCCTCAATGAAGAAAATAAGTTATTCTTCTACAGAAAGCAAGTAATAAAATCAGCCACATTTCCATAAGACAGGCTAGGTCTTTGATCAAAATGCATGCAAGAACTCTACTGTTGTTAAATGTGCTTCCACTTAAACCTTCTCAAGCATTATTCCAGTAGTATAAAGCAACCATATTCAAGAATATTTCAAAAGACCTACATAATGAAATGTATTAGCAGTACCATTTTGTGCAGACATGGAAGTAGGTGATTTCTCACCTTTTTTTCTCATGCTTTTCGCACTAAAAATCAACCAACCAAACCCTATTCCAAGTCTTCCATTAACCTTCTCAGCTTCCCTTGGTTGGTTTCAGGTCTATGGTTTCAACATAACTCTAGATCTGTGATTTTGGATACTCTAGCTCTGCAATGTAAAACTCGCATAATAGTAAACATTATAACATAACTGACATTCAACCCCATATGTTGTTTCAGTGGTGACAACCCCCCTTCTCCCTTGAATCAACAGTATTATCCAGAACATGAAACATCATGTCAGCCCGCGATCCAGAAAGCAAGTGGCCGAGGATTGTACAAGTTCTTCAACTAAGCTGACTCTTTTGCAAGACACAACTGGTCAGACCACCACTGACTACATAATCCTCAAAGCTTTTGACTATGTAAACGAGCTACCGACCATTCCTCCTAACAAATACCCTCTCTGTTTATACCTGGTAAAGACTGTGTCCTCACTAATTATCCAGTGGGATACCGTGAACACAGAGCTGCTCTTTCCAACCTTCTGTTTTGTTATGTTCCTTCTGTTTCGGACCTGGACACAGACTTCTGCATCTGAAAGCATCTTCCCCCCCCAGTTACGTGAGTTGGTTTAATAAAATATGCAACCTTTTCCTCAAAACCTTTTTTCAGTAATATCTGTAGAACATTCTTTTAAATCAACCACGACAAAAGTGGAAACGGCACTGAGACACTCTTCATCCCTTTCTTACTACCGCTCCCTAGACTGTAATTTATCTACTACTCAAAGCAAATACAGCACTATAGCACAAGGGCTAGTACAAAGGTGTATCATATAAGAAAACAGATTATCCTATACTGTATATACTCAACTTACTATCATCCAATTTATGATAAGAAATGAGATTGGCATGGTAAATGGAATGTCACAATTAGACATAATTGTCTGTGGCAAAAAGAGTAGCAAAAGGCACAAGTCAAAGAGTGTCAATGTTAAAGTCAAAAGTTAAAATTGTTTTGGCCTGCATTTGCTTCAAACACTACAGCTTGACTCACAACACGCACAGCTGAATTAATTTATCTTGTCTGGAAGAAATGAACAAGTGTCATGCAAAGAAAGCTAAGAGAAAATATTAGGTATCAGTAGAAGCCACTTATAATTTGAGTCATACAGACTCAAGGCACACAGATCTGCCAAATACTACTGAAACTAATCTTTTATTATTAACCTAAATTCAGTAAGTAGTAATAACTAACACCTAACTTTATTACTGTTTAGATATTTCATTTTTAGTTTGCTCTTCTTCATAAAAGAAGTGCTGGAACATTATAAAATCAGTCATTTCATGAATGGAAATCAGCATTTTCTTAACTTCTGCTTCACATAAAATAGATAAAAATAAGAGATAAAATAAACAAGAGGTAACGTAAGAGATAATCATGAGATGCCTCTGATTATTTGGGAAAATTATTTCAAAAGGAAATGCAATTTTTCCATTGTATTCATTTGTAAAACCATGGAGAAATATGCATAAAAGTGACATTTCTAAATGAGACTGCTGCAGCATCAATTCACACTGCAGTCTGCTTGATACCTCTTTGGTTTTACAATTTTTGTTCCAATCACAGCTCCTCATACAGTGACATCCACTAATGCCCAGTAATAGGGCCGCCAGGACTTCCAACTAATTCCTGAAGTATTTCCCACACAAGATTTGTACCTTTTTGAACAGCAGTAAACTGATTATCACCTTCTGTGCCTCAACGGTCCTTCTCTCACCCAGTTAATCTTAGGTACAGGAAGAACTTTCCTACAGGTTGGCCTGCCTCAAATTCCAGCCATGCCTTCATGCTGCACAGGGATGTGCTGCTGGCAAAGACCCGAGCCAGCCTTCTGGAGAGAGCTCTACAGCCCACACGGGACTTTTTCATTACAATTTAAGTTCTCTACTTGAGGTGCAAATGCACTCAGTGTCAATACAGTACTAGCTGCTGAAGCATACAATTTATTTTACTGCATAGGTACAACATGTACAAACTGAACCAAGCCCATTTTAACTGTCCAATCCTCTCAATGAATACACAGTATTCATGCCTTTAGTATCTCTTGAGTATTCAGCACTTCTCTGAGCCATGGCTTTGAAGATGAGCTGGTTTCCTATGGACTAGCTTGACCTATATTCCAACTTCTGTTCTGAGATTATTTTTGCTGTGAATTCAGTACTAGATGTTTTCTACATTGCTTTCTCATACCTGTGATAAGGATACCCAAGGAGCAGAAGGATGTTAAAGGATTAAAAGGGCACTGCTGTCATTCACTAAAAACAAGTGTTAGCCAAGTAACACACATTTTTGTAAACTGATCTTGGCTTATTTTATCACAGGCTTATTTTCATAATAATATGGAAGCACAAAACAAGATCTTACATCCTTTCAAATTATTTGTTCCTATTTCTGGATCCAAAGAACCTGCTGACTGACCAGAAGCTGAGCTTGATCTGTGCCATGTGGCAAAGACGCCTAGAACTACCTCAAATAGATATAGCTTTCCTTCACAGGAATAACTAGCCTGCGAGAAACTATCAAAAAAGAGAAGAGGAAAACTTCTTCAAGAAGAGAGCTCCTGGATGAAAGCAGAGAAAAGGTTCTCCATCTCTAAGATTCTAAGATGGTGTTCAAGAGAGCAAGTGGAATACATGTACAAGGCTCAGCTTTGTAACACTTCTGTTTTCTGATTCTTAAACACATTTTGCCTGTGATGTTTATTGCATCAAAATAATCCCTTTCACATTTATAGTGCAAAGGTCTTACAATTTATGAAATGCTTGAAAACATTTTATTTAACACCTAATAAGCCATGATATACTATAATAGAACACGTAAAAGTCACAAACAATTAAAAATTTTAATCCTTCCAAGCATACTACCTCAACTGAGAGATTCCTAGTGGATTTATAAGACTTCAGTTTCTGAAAAATGTGTAATAGCAACTCACCATGTGCGTGCTAGTTAGCAAAAAATTCCCACAATATTGAAGGTGCAAGAAAAAATGGCAAGTCAGCTATGCAAATAATGCCACAATAACAACAAAAATATATTAAACATATAAAGAAGCATAATCATTACTTTTTACCTAAATATTTGTCAAGGTTTATATAAAACACAGCTCCAAATGATTTACATATACACATGCACAGTTTCATGCTGTATCTACACTACAACTCAAGCAAATGGGTAAAGAAAAAAGCAAGGGGGTAGTTACCTTCAGAAAAGGTGGGATTATGATCCGACTACTGTGTTTCATAACATACATCATAATATTCCACTAAGAAGGGCTTCCATGGGCTAGAAAAGCATCCTTACAACACACATCCTGGCATGCTATTAGCTCCCATAAGAGACAGGATACGTGTTTCAATGAACCGCTGGTATGAACCAGAAAGGCTCTTCATCTATTTCATACCAGAAACAGAAAAAGTAGAGTGAAAAAAATAAGAGTAAAAATTTGGTATATGCAAGGTACTGCACAAGAATGCTGACAACAGCAGAAACTTGACATGACATCACTGCCTCTTGAGAGCATACAGATGAAGTATTTTTAAGCTGTTAAAAAGCAAAAAATAAATATGCTCATTAAATATTCTGCCAAAAAAATTTAGAGGTGGTAATATTAGAAATAATTTAAACTAAAATTCTTTCAAAAGTGTACATTTTAGTTTGGGCTTTAAGACAACTTTCAAAGGTATTAAATGTGGTCAGATGAGAAATATTTATATGACCTTTTTAGTTATGCGCAATTTCTTCAAGATATACGTAACATGTAACTGAAAGTACTTAATGATAAAACATAGGGATAACAATAAGTTATTGCATTTTTTTTGTTCTAAATATATTTCTTCAGAATAAATATACTTTGACAACATGGTCACCTGGCTGAAAATACGTCATCCCTTCCACTCACTTGAGTAGAAGTCTTGATGCATTACCTGGCTATCATTTGGAATGCTTTTTCAACTGCGTGGACTCAGACACATCAGAACACAAACGTTCCAGCAAATGTAGTTTGTGACTCAAGGACAGAGAGAGAAAAAAAAAATGTTAACAAAAAAATTAGTGTTACCTTTTTTTTTTTTTTTTTGGCTGACTGATTTCTTACAGTTATTATCATCTTCTGACATTTTCTCCTATGACATTCACATAAGAAATTCAAAACTTTACATATCAGCCAGCTCTCTGACAGTCATCTGATGGTTACTTGAGACGCCTGGGATAAAACAATATAATTTCAAACAGTGAATAATTAAAAAAACCCTAGAAGTCACCAGGCAATAGGAACTACACCATACAATATAACAGAGTTGCCAAAAACACATTTCCTGGAAGGCGCTTGTTCTAGTGTGCAAAATCAAAAGAATGATATTCAAGGGTCCCAATCTTGGCAAAATTGGAGAGAAAAAGCTTAAAAATGCTCCTCATTTTGATAGAATTAGACAAGGCCACCACAGGTAATGCCTGATTTGAGGTTCTAGTTCTGTGTTCTGATATTCACCGAAATGGAACCATTTCCTCATGCTTGTTATAAAGTCCTTATGGAGCAAAGAAAGGGTGTTACTGAAATAACTCCCAACATCTGCTGACATTTAAATCTCATGAGACAGAATAAATATTTAGCACAAAGGTAGCTGGAAAAAAAAAAATAGTTCAGGATAGACCCGCAGGCAGTAGAGACTTCTGGACACTCTGTATCTGCCACGGAAAGAGCGCCCACACAGAAGCAGCAGGCAGCTTCTCACATCGGGAGCGGCGGGCGCCGTTTTGGTTAGCGCTACGTGCGGGTGCACAGAGCACCCTGGCAAGAACCTAACCAACGGCATGAGGGTGAGCAAGGGCCACCTCTAGAACCACAGCACCTTACTGTCCAGCACCATCTCCTCGCCAAATTACACCATCTGTTACATGGCAGTGAACGACCTTTGCTTACCTACAAGACAAAATACACTCGGGCAAAAGGGAAAGACCAACTATTTCTGCCGAGAAGCTCTTGGCAGACCTTGCCTCCCTCACCAAGAGGCACTACTGGTTACTCAAAGCACAAGAAACCAACGTCACGGCCACCACGCACCCCTTGCCCCCCCAGCCTTCGCCCATCGAAGTCTTCGCTGGGAGGAGGCGGCACCTCCCGTACCGCCCCCCCGCCGGCTGCATATATTTTCGTGCTTGAACTAATCCGGACCTGCCTGAAGATTTAGAGGAAAGGAAGGGAAAATAAATGGAGACGAAGCGACCCTGTTGGCAAGATCCACGGGGCTCGCGGGGGATCCAGCAGCGCAGGAGGGGGCGCGGAGCCGCGACCCACCCCCGTCTCCCCCCCCCCGCCGCCCAGGGCTCCATCACCCCGCGCCGCGAAGCACCAACCTGCGGGCTCCGACAGGGGCAGCAGCTCCCCGCGCGCCGCTCCCTCGGCCCGGGCTGCCGCTCCGCCGCGCGCCAGAGCAGGACGGCGCCACCCGCCGCCGCCTCGCCTCGCGCTGCAGCCCTCTCTTAGCAAGCAGGGATTCGCCCTGCGCCGGGGTGCCCAGGAGGCCCTCCCGTGCCCACACCTGGGTGCGCAGCTCATCCCCTCCCTGTGCAGACCTGGGCAGGTGGGCAGGGCGCGCGGCGCTCGTGGCACGTTTCTGCCTTCTCCTCCGTGCCGGAACGGGGCCCCGTAGCAGGCGGCGCTCTCCCGGGCGCAGCGCGGTGCCCATCAGCGCGGGCACCGACCTCCAGCAGCGGAACGCGCGTCAGTCGCACAGTGACTCCTGTCACCCCCTGGCCGTACGTACGGGCCTCCAACACAGTGCGTCCGCCTGTCGTAAATGCCGCTACCTATAGAACTATTCCTACCCCAAGGAGAAACTCCAGTGTGTTCCCTTCCTCCCTCCCGCTCTGGACCTAGCCATTCTACAGCATCGCACGCTGCTCCCTGCTGTTGCTCTCCACCAGCAAACCAATCATCACATTATATTGACATGAACAGTCCATAAAAATAAATATAACCCAATTACATACCTGCAACAATATCATTAATTTCTCATTACACAAAATCACATCCCATAATATTACCTATCCCCAATTCAGCATCTTTATAACACTATTAATCTCGATAAAGGCAGACGCACTGTACCGTCCGTCTAACTAATAAACAACGGTGTCTAGGATTACACCCATCCCTCTTCGGATAAAAACGACGTGCGTTGCCATCCGACTTCTTCCGGCGCACAGGCGCATTTCACGCGGTAGCGCTGGCCGGCTGCTGCAACACGCAGATTCCCGAAATACTAGTGGAGGCCTTCCTGCTGCTGGCCATCCTGTAACGTGCTTTATGTTTTGTCCTGCAAATCATAGCACAAATGTGTCTCTACATACACAGAATACGCAGGTGTCCCGAAACACTACCCGTTACTGCTGCTGTGTGCCTTGTCTGCCCGTAACGTCAGCAAACTCCGCTATATACACGCAGAGAGACAGGCCGCCCTCCTCCCCGCCGCAAGCACCTACGTGCTGAAATACTGGCAGGCTCAACCTTCTCATTCTCACGCCCCTCAACAACGTGTACTCCAGTACATTCCTGTAATGCTATGTACGTATGCAGGCATTCCATAATATGACCCACCCCTCCTGTGCACATCCTTTATTAGCAAAAACTAGACTACATACTGCAAAATACTCTTGCATTATTTACCTTCTTGCACGCGCAGAAAATCCCACCACCCTTCTAACCACCTGTGTTATACACACGTGCAGCCCATGCCCTGCACTCCTATCTTTGCTTAAATTGCAACGACACTGTCCTTTATTTCAGATCTACAGAGGGAAAGTGGTATGAAAACGCAGTTCAACAGATGCTATTTGTCTTCCATATGGGCACACCATAACAGGATATTCTGTGTAATAGAAATGAACGTACGATCACGGGCCCTCTGCACTGCCCAGCTCACGCAGACTCCATAGGACTTTTCCCTCCCTCTTTCGCACGCTGACAGCCGTAATCCTCTCCAACAGGAGCTATGTGGACAGCCATGCCAAATTCCCATGCTGAGCAGGCCAGCCCTAAATAGTTACTACAGAGCTCTGAGTATCCCTCTTAAAACCTCCTTCCCAGTGTTTCGGTCGCACATTAAGAAGACACCGTACAGGGAGTCACTGAGGTGCAAGCACGCGTACTCCATAACCCTCGTGCTGCTAGGGCTACAGCCTCGGGAGGGCTGCTTGCTACCAGCGATGCGACGCGCGCGGCGCCTCAGCCGCAGACGACCCAAGCCGCCCGAGCAGCCACCGCTGCGCTGAAGCCATTCGAAGAACAACACTTGGATGTATTTTTATCGCTAATACTGCGCCCTTCCCACCTCACATCCGATTCGTATTTTCCTCCATAATTCAAGGTTTAGCAACCAGCGTAAACCTTAATTTTCACTGTAAAAACCTCCATGCTGAATATAAATTACAAATGAGGTGTTTTTAGCATTTGTGAGGACCAGGTAGACGGATTTAAAAAAAAAAAAAAAAAAAATCACCTTCTAAGTGTTTTCCATGTAGCTGTTTGGCTGCTGTAAACTACGAAGCTGCCCTATCTCACTGTTCCCTGATTATCTACCAAATTCAGCTGAATCTTCTGAGTTTAGCACTTGGCTTGGAAATAATCACAGCACCAACGCAACAAAGTCTCCCCTGCCTGCTGCTCCACGTCAGTGCCCTTTAAAAACGCGGGATTTTTCTCCTTTCCGGGGGCAGAAGGAGCGGCGGGAGCCCCCGCGCCCGGCCGGGTGAGGCGGGCCGTGCATCGCCATGGCAACATGGCGGCGCGGCGGCCGCGGCCTCGGCCTCGGCCCTGCCCGCGCCTTCCCGCCTGAGCCGCGTTCCCGGCCGAACGGGCCGCGCTCGCCCGCGCCGAGCAAGCCCCGCTCCGTGTTCCCCCGTGCTATGGACACGCTCCTCGGCCCCGGGCGCCGTCGGCCATGGCGCTACGGCCGCGAGCTCTGGCTGCTGACCCCAGGCGTCTGCCGAGGCCCCCGCTCTGTTTTCAGTTTCGCTTTCCACGGGGACACGTTTCTCCCAGGTAGCAGGAGGGCCAAGCGCGACGCTGGTTCCCCGCAGCGTTTGCTCGGCGTTGTTACTGGGGCGCTGCTGGAGGCTGGCAATCCCCACCTGGAGTATTCCAGTGCTGCCGCATGCGGGAGTGAGCGCGGGAGAAGGGACACTAAAGCCCTTTGGAAAGCAGGCAGACTTTTCAGGCTAATGCTAATGGTTCACACCTGAGGCACAAATAGCAGGTGATCTCCATGGCTTGCTGGGGGCACACACAAGGTAACCTTAGAGGTCGGTTTGTGGTGTCCCAGGTCATTTTTCTCTTAATTCCTTTTGTGTTCAATACTGAAGCAGAGGTTTTAGATGATGGATGTTGTGATCCACCTGTGTGTTGCTTCATTTGAGTCCTGGAATACAGATGTACTTCTGTTTTACTCTTCTGATGGGAGCTGCCCAAGCCTAATCACTGTATCCATTTTCTTTATCAGGCTAAATCTAATTAATAACATGAAAAGTATCTTTCAGCATCTGTGTAAAACTGGCACCATCTGATGTATTCATAAATGTGATACTGTTCCTCGCAATCTGTAGGCACATTTAATCACTTTCTCTAACCCGCTTTGACCATTTCTATGGTCATATTGGGGAGAAGAGACTCATTGCTTGCAGAGCATCTTCCTGTATTCAGCAGCCATGCAAGCTCTGCCCATCATCCTGCTGTTTGCCATCGCTCCAAGCTGAGGTCCTGCACCTTCCGCCAAGTAGCCTCGAACATCCCATGACAAGTCTTGTCTTTGATTTTTCTTTAGTAAAGCAGGGAATTTTGTTCTAGGCCATTCTGAGGGGAGAGGGGTATCAAACTCCCAGATATATAACTTTTACTTTAAAATTAGTAAGAAAGCAGTCCAGACTTTCACTCAGTATTCACCCTGAGTCTGTGTCTCTTCCACCCTGCATTCTTACTGTATCCCGCTAATTTGGGGGGAATCTGTCCCCTCAACACTAGAAAAAAACAAAACAAAACAACAACAAAAATCTATCCTTGAAGGGCTCCCCAACACTGTGAAGCTGCAGAGCACTTTAGCCCGAGATACTTTTAAAAATTGCTTTCCTGTAGTTCCAGATTTCTGCAAGAATCTTCATGGCAAGACAAAGCAATTTAAATGACCCATTTTCACTGTTGTCTTATTCATTGTGCCCCCCACCTTTCATACAAAGAAGCATGAAGCTATTTGGTTATCACAGGGAAGGGGTCTTAGTTTTGGTGGCAGACATGGAAGAAAATTACACAGAAATGGTCTCCTTTTCTCGTGGAGAAGAGACATGAGCCACTTTTGTCATATTCAAGTAGCTGCTCCTACTGGAACAAAATAATGGCAAATAAAGACTTCCAGGGAAACACAGGGAATTTGGTAGTAGACAACCAGAATGGCCTCAAGAACCACTGACCAGACCGTGTGTATTTTTTTTTTTTCTTTTCTTTGAGAGGGATGGTGAAGGATAATAACATACTAGTTTCAGTCTGTCTAACAAGCGCATAGCTAAGAGCTGCTCGAATACCAGCGTGAGTCTGTCTCTAACATTCCCTGAAGTTAAGACTCTGCTCTGCGCTGGCCAGGAGGAGGAGGAGGGGGCAGGATGAAGAGCACAGCTGTGCAGCTGGAACGGCGCTGTGAGCCAAAGCGCGTCGCATGAAGCACCACTGCGAGCAGGGAGCTGCGCTGGGGTGGGAAGACAGAAAGATGGGGATGGCTCTTTTAGCCAGCCCTTCCCCCCAGCGAAGGGCTGATCTCTATCTCTGCAAGCTCTGCTAGTTTGATGGCTCATGCTAAAACATATTACAATTATACCTGGTGCTGGAACCTACAGCTAAGTTTGCTTGGTATTTTCCATCACAATTCTGTTTTCAGTTGCTCAGAACCTTGTCAAGCATCAGACATTCAGATCTGAGTTTTCCATGTTTATCGTCACCTATTTTCTGAAGTTGAAGGCACTTCATAAAAGATTTTTTTTTTTTTTTGGTAATGTTAAAACCCCTGACTTTGCAACATTGCCAGCCTTCTAACATAGAGTTTTGTATACAGTGACTAATCAAAGCTGGAAGCAACGCACAAAGCTAAGGTCCCTTAGAAATAATCATTTTTAAGGTACATTTCCCTAGAACATCTTAGACAGATGTCCTGTTAGGCTCTTCATGAAGCAAACAGCCGAATCCAGTCTCGGAAGGAGGGAGCGCAGCCTCAGAGGGGCGGCCGAACGGCCTCCTGGTCTGAGCCACCGGGATTGCAATTCTGCAATTCCTCTCTCCGTGTCCGCTGCTAAAGCTTGCGCGTCGGCAAAATCACTAACACTGAAACACATCTCCTCTTGAGATCAGTAAGCAGGAGCATTACCAAACAAGCCGGGACAGAAATCCACCGCTTCCAGCCGTGTTTGGGAGAGGGGTTTCTAGCACGGCACCCGCAGCAGCTGTGCTACGGGGAGCAGTGCGCACGAGTCTAGCGGCTCGTACCTCACGCAGTTTGGGGGTCCGTAGCCCATCGCTACTGAGCGCAGCCGGTGGCCTCTGGCTTGTGTGACGGGAGACACGACTCTTGAATCTCAGAAAGGTGAGAGGAAGGCGTTGTTTTTGCCTTGTAGTTTTCAGGAGTGTGTTTAACCCCAGGAGACTGCTGGGCCCCTACCAGCCACGCTGGGCTCAGAGAGCACCCGGAGGTTCGCTAGGCTGCCAGAGCCGTGGGCGCCCGCGGGAGGAGTTTCCCGTCCCACAGCAGGCAGTAACCAGCCAGGGAACTCGGGGGCTCTGCCTTCCCTACAGGATCAGTGATCCGCTGCAAAATCTCCTGGAAACAAGTTGACGTCAGGTCCTGCTCTGCTGAGGAACAGGCCTCACTTTGCACCCACGGACATGCCCTGTCCTTGCAGCTGAAGTTGCCAGTTCCTGCAATTCCTTTGTGACATGTGGGGTTATGCTGTGCAATTTTTTTTTTTTTTTTTACTTAGAAGATACATTTGAGATCCATGTTTCTGCGCTTTTTGTGTGTTGAGTCAGTGGGATACTCTGGAGTTGTAGTTTGAAGGGCCCTTTATTTTTCCCCTTCCACAGCTACGAAGGTTACAGAACTTGCTTTAAAAAAAAGCATAAACGCCTAGATTCCTGGAGATGGGAAAGCTAAGTGACCATCTCATCACCCTGCAGATTTAACAGAGGGTTTCTGTAAAACACTTGAAGCTGGCAGCAATGGCCTCTGTACGCTTTTGCCTCTCGGCTGCTTCCAGCGCGCGCCTGCGTTTGCCCGCTGGCCTGCCGTGCCCGCTCCCTCTTCGCCATTCCCCCCTCCCCGTGGCAGCGGCGCCGCGAGCTCCCCGAGCAGCCCTCCTGGGCAGCCCCACCCTGCAGAGCCCGGCACATCCCATAATAGTTCACAAAGGCGAGTCCATCCCATAATAGCCACCCACGGGAAATGCTCCATGGCAACCACCCCCCCACCCCACCCCCACGCCGTCGAGCAGCCATCCCATAATACTCTGCCCGCTTTATTGGTTATGACTGTTAAGAAACCGGGGCGGGGGGGGGGGGAGGAGGGG